>DWON01007716.1:0-12673 GCA_018251015.1 Phocides pigmalion okeechobee
AAAATCCTGTCTAAGCTTGAATGTAGACACGTTGCTACTCCTGAGGATTAAGGTGGTCGCCTCGTTTCAAAGTAAAAGAGTAAGAGAGAGTAAAAAGAGTAAGAAACGAGCATACAGACCACCTGATGTTAAGTGATCACTGCAGCCCATGAACAAACACGTTCAATCTTAAATAGAACATAAGTTCGATTTAAGGATGGACGCGGATGCGTTTCTACTCTTGAGGACTAAGATGGTCGCCTCCAATAATGGATATTCGGCAACCACACCTCCCCAACCGAAACACAATACATGAAGAACATGTAGCTTTACGGCGGATTATGAGGGCAGCGGTGGTACCTCCCAGGTCTAACTACAGTTCTCCTACCTTTTCCACTTACCGTATAAATAATAATATAATTAATTCACTTGCATAATTACGTACCATTATTATACAAATATTTGGAGAGAACACCTGTTGGGTTATTTTGAGACAACTTGATTAAAATTAACAAGGTTCTCTTAAATTAAGATTTACTTTAATCCCCGTGAGGCTCATGAGTGGGGTCATGTTAGTAAATGGACAGATGGGCTCAGTAAACAAGTTTGAATAAAAAATATCCCAATACGTATAACATCCATTCAGAGTAAAATGGGATTAATAGTAACAATTTAAAATTTCATTCAAAAATATATATCAATTATGTTTATTGTTGACTTTTAATTAAGTTTGATTTTTAAGAAAAAAATTAAAAATCCTCCAATTCTATTCATCCTACGACAGGGACCATATAAACAAAAATGGGGTTAATATAAACACGGTTAGGGCTGCCAAAAAGGTTTTTTTATTTAAATAAAAATCATATACAGTTTCTATAAAAAAAACAGGGTGACTGAGTGACCCTGATTGACTGATTAACGCGCGAAAATCTCTGAATCTAAATGAAAAACGAATGACAAATGTATATTTATTATTAAACAAAATACAATGATCAAACAAAAGCACTTATCCTTAGTAAACAACAACATACACAGCGATGTAGGAAATTTTGTATACCTTTATATATTGTTAAACCTCTGAAAAGTTAATCTTGATCAACTCTTCTTCGTTTGATCGATTACTAAACCTTTTTTTAACACTTTTCCTGCGGGATACAACAATGCTGTGCATTGCGCGGCATAACGCCCTTGCGGCTTGTACACACCTGTATTATAGGTACAAATCTGTATGGATTACAGGCGAAGAATTGCTGTATTTATATCGGTGCTAATAGACTGCGTGCGGACATTATGTCTGTGTATTCTTAGATGCTAAAAAATACAATATTTCAGTAAATTGTCGGTGCATTTTTAGTTTAGAGAATGCAGCTCCAGTTTAGTACCGCCTCCCGCAACGCTGACCAGGTCTAATATATGAGAGCCGCAGTTAGAGTGTTAACTAAAAAGGTTTAGTAATCTATCAAAATCTCAAACCAGTGTACCTGTTAGCAGTCATTGCCATAAATAGATTAGTAACCAACTTGTGTGGAGATGAAAAAATGTGGTTGCTGCTCAATTAGCTCTTAGCCTTAAACAATAGTACTGTAGGTGTGATGAATTCAAATTCAAATTCAAATTCAAATATTTTATTTAATTGTAAGGTATTTACATACACTTAATGAACGTCAAGGGTACAGTGTAAAATCAATACATCGGATTTGAGCGCCCTGTTGTCTATGGTAGACCGGGAGAAAAAAGCCGGCGGAAAAATTTTAGTTATGACTCCGGTTCTATAGGAAATTACAGATATATAAGTGAGTTGAGACACCGCTTACAATTATCGAAAACCCAAAATTCTGTCCTTCGTTATAAAAAAGATCGACAAAGTGCAAGTCGGACTCACAAACAGACTAAATAAGTTTATAATCATTTTTTTTGTAACGTAACTACAAATTTACAGTTTTTAGAGTTTTCTTTTCACTTATGCCGCATTTCTTACTCCAAATTTTTGTGTTTTTGTTCAATAGGAAGTATCCTATAGATTTGAAATCAAATGAATGTCAAATATGCGGCATAAACCACCGTAATTTTTATTACGTTGTTTAACAACATGTTTTTACAACTGTAAAGGATTGCAGATCTTTACATTTTATTACAATTTGAACTTGACATCTCCACACGTCCCTCAAAAGTCTTTGCAGTCAGACAAACAAATAGACGGACAACGAAGTAATCTTATAAGTGGCTCTTTTGTCTTTACATACTTTTTTATTTTTCGTTCCTTTTTGTTTTTTTTTTGTACGGAACCCTAACTAGTTTCACTTCATAGTGAACACTTTACTAGGTACTGCTTATTATACTTGTCGTTTATTTTGTAGTAGTCGAGAATAGTGCCGACGCGAAACTACTCGTCCTATGTAAACAGTCGCGGGCTCGAGCGTAAATATTGTTACAATATACAGACCCGCCGACATGGCATCGCGGACGCAAACACTGATAGACCTACTTGTAGAGCTGACCGATACTCACGAAGACAAAACATGTACACTAAGCGAGGCGACAATCTTAGTCCACAGGAGTAACAACGCATCTACGTACGAACTTTAGGAGGACTTCAGTCCGTGACGGCAGTTAGGTGGACGGCAGGCTCATTTGCTATTGCAATTTCGTAAAAAATACTTTATAATGACCATATACGAGGGCTGTATAAAATATTGGTATGAAAAATTATTTTAACACTGTATTAACGCTTTAAGGCAACAACACAAATTAACAACATACGAATAACTCCAAATATAAAATTCCCTTTTTTTTCTCCAACCAAAAAAACATTGCTTTACTAACTGTTCACTTGATATCTTATCAATTTCCGCGAATAATGACATTATCATCGTCCCCATTTCATCCCATGCGACGCCATTATTAGCATCGAACGAACTCGAAAACACGGATAAATCATACTAAGGGAAATAAATAAAACGAATGGAGAAAAGGTGCGTAAGCGAGAGAATTTGGAAATTTACAGGTCGTTTGTCTTCCGCCCTATTTCATGATAAATGTCGTAGCGGAGAAACATGGTAGATTTTTCTCATATCATCGGATAATTTGAAGTTTCCCAGGTTAGGTCAAGTGTGAATGTGTTACTTTGAGCTCTATTATCCGAACCATCGATCAATGTGAGGCCATGCGCGAAACTACGAATATTGTTGAAGGATGAAAATAAATGATTCCTTTCGTTCCTATTTTTCCTTGTATCGAAAACTGATGCGTGTTTTAAGTAATTCATCAATCGACTGTAAGATTACAATATTCATATGAAGCTATTATTCGATATCATTTTAAAGGTGGTAGAACCGTTAGAGCAGCGGCGGCACCGCCACCCTCATAACCCGCCGTAAAGCAACATGTTCTTCATGTATTGTGTTTCGGTTGGGGAGGTGTGGTTGCCGGATACACATTATTGGAGGCGACCATCTTAGTCCTCAAGAGTAGGAACGCATCCGCGTCCATCTTTAATTAGAACTAGACTATTTATGAACAAGTCATAACATTTTTCACATAAAATTGTTGAACGAATTGCTGCTATTCGCGTTATCGTTACCGTGGGCTTAAATTTTTGGGTGTTGCCAGCATTTATAACAGCATTTATTTTAATCTACCCATACCTATGACTTTCTGATGAATTAAATATTGACATAACTTTTTTATTTATAGGCTGGTTGTAATAACATTAAATGTTAAGTGAATTTTCCTGCGATAAAGTAGTAAAAATCGCACCGAACTATTAATTTTAATCAATTAACTATTAATTTGAGTTACATAGCGTTAGTAAAGCACATAACTGTGATAGACTATTGGTGAAGGTTCCGAACTCTAACACGAAAAACCCAATTTAAGATTTTTATTTAAGGGTTTCAACGTGAGATAAGCCACGGGTAAAAACTAGTAAGTTATATAGATTTAAAGATTTTTATTTAACCAAAATAAAATTACAAAGTATTGCGTATCGTATTGAAACAGCTTCGTTTGAATTGATTAATAAAAGAAGTAATAAAACCTTAAAATGAACACAGGTTTTGAGCTCAACTTTAGAACTGTTTGTTATGTTAATGAATAATGATAATTAGAATAATAAGTGCTGGAATGAATAAGAAATTTTAGCAAACAAGAAGTTGTTATTCAAATTGCTTTGGATTAATTAAATACACTCCGAATCCGCTGCGTTGAGACAAAGGTCGCTATGTTTATTTTAATTTAGTTTAATGACAGGTATGAGAAAAGAATGTAAAGGTGAAAGAACCGACCGACCGGGAAGGTACCACCGCCGCCCTCATAATCCGCCTACGTTCGAGCTCAGATAGGATTTTGGTCGTGTTTGTGTTTGTACGTGGATGTCTATGGGCTGCGACTACTTAACATCAAGTGGTTTGTATGCTCGTTTGCTACTCTTCTCACATAAAAAAGAAAAAGAGCATGAAAATAAAGTATTAAATGCATGCAAGCATACAAACATGAAGATCATCTTTTGGTGTGATTATAAAAGTGTGGCGTTGTGTACCTCACTCTTAATACTTAATTCTAATACTTTATACCTTAACTCAATGGAATTTGAATTACATTATGTGATATAATGTGTTACATATTGAACGTGAATACGCGGGAAGAACCCTCCGATAAGTGATCACTGACGCCTGGGAACATCTTAGCCAACTTCATATACAATAAGAGCCCTGCTAGAATGCAATCACAGATGCGTTGCTACTCCTAAAAAGTAACAGTCGTCTCATATGTAAAAGAGTCAGCAATCACAACTATCAGCTGAAAGCTGAAACGCAAAATTGCTTCATGCTAAAAATAAGTATGACGGTGGTCATTCCTATTCTGCATAATGCTAATAAATCTCTGAATAAAATTGTACTTACAAATAAACAAACAAACATGAGATTTATAATCGTTCCTCTTTTAGGTATTGATACAATCACAAAATTTCTTATGACGTATTATGAAGACACTGGTGGTACCCCAGTAGAACTATATTGCGAGTCGTAATTAGCTATAGAACCGTAAAATAATGAAGTTTCGTATAATACTAACAACGGAGAGCCTCCACACAATAATTTTACGTTCAAAATGGCGAGATTGTGACAATGTTTACGCTTTCTATACAGGAGTTTACATAGGACAAGCATGGTTAGTTTCACATCAGCGCTATACTACACATCGGTAAATATTACGATATTGTTAGCTTCATAGCTTGCTTGTTATGAGATAAATCGATTAATTTGGTTACACACTGCTTTAAACTTAACATCGAACAATTATAATACATATGGAATATAATATAAACTGAAATGACCATGAAAACTTAAGAGATCAGAGAACACCTCACTGGCAATCCACCGTTAAATATTACATTTCATAAATAATATTTATTAAGTAATTACAGTACATTTATTATGTTATTAAGTAGTACATTAATTCTCTCATAAAATTTCTCTGCAATCATGGAGAACATAAATAAAGCAGATACAATCAATAATATTAACCAAAATTCCTCAATTCATTATCTGCCCAGACGAGGTTAATATTTAGAACTCTCTCACTTCAGCAGAATAATAATTTGATTACAATAATACCAATCAGATACTAGACGATTCTACCCTCAACAATACGTAATTTCAATAATAAAAAATGAAAATCTTAAATCCAAATAAAGTTAAAAAACATTTATAATGGAAGGCAACGTTCATCTGCATACTTGAAGAGTAAGTATAACTAACTAATATTACTTGAATTCTGCATATATTAGTAATTATAAATCTCCATCTTGCTTTTGAGGCTGACTTGCTTGATGAAAGCTTTGAGGTTCACAGCTCACTATACACATCCACTTTATTATTGACTTTCGTATAATTGATACACCTCAAATCAATCCTATACCTTCTAAGGCAATTGATTTCCAAATCTCTTCTTCAGGTCATCGTATCACCTGACTTGTGATCATTACTCCTTTCTGAAGATATAAGGGGGAGTCTCAAGAATATTTCTTTTCCATGTTTATCGATCATGCGATTGATGGAACCAACACATTACCACTTCAGCCTTCTAAACCTAATAACTATGCCCGATTCTATAACGAATTATAATTGTAATCCTAGTATGGCCTAATTTATACAGATTTTTCCAAGACCCTTCATTTCACAAGATTCATTTTAAAATTTCTTAAAAATAACTTTCTTAACTTTTAGCAAAGAATTTTTAATAACCCGTTTTATCTCGCTGTTATGGAATTATGCCTCAATAATAACTAAAGAGATTCACTGATTCCAAATATAATGTTAAAAAGGAGATTCTTTCGCCGTCTTTTCTTCAAAACAAAACATCTTATGAGTAGATGGTGGTTTGTTGACGTTCAAAAAGATTTATGTAACCAATCTACTTTGAATTAAAATAATTTGATTTTTTAATTTTATGTCGTTTTATCGCAAAGCATCATCGCCATCTTTCGAAGGCAATAACCTCTTAATATCATCAGAACAACCTGCTTTTTTGCTACGTCCATTAAAGAAAAAAGTTAACAAATTGAAATAAAAGGAATATTATTCATAACAACTAAGGTCCCCAACAAGTTGAATATCGTTAAGACATGCACACTCACATACCCATATTTTTTACACTCTTAGCCGATACATGGATACCCTATCCTAGATCCATGTTACCTACGATATAGAGACGGAAAAGAAAGATAAAAGATAAGAAACACCTAGATCAAGAACAGATATCTAAAATAATTAATCAAATATCTCTGTAACAAAGAAACAAACCCGGAACTCAGACCGGAAAAACCCGGAATTTCTGACCATTGTTTACCACCGCGCTACACGTATCCTCTAATATTCTCTCAAAATCATACCAACTAATAGTAATTATTACTGCAATAGAAGCTTGGTTTACCACATAACTGCGGAATTTAGATTGTACATTAATGAACGAACATTTAATGTTAGTAATATTTAGTGTGGTTATTATTGAAAATTTGATCAATAGATAATAGGCCTTTATCAATTAATAAACTAGCAATGCGTCCTTGGTACCTGTCGCATTTCAAAACTGTCCCCACCGCGCCTCACCACGCATTCATTTATCCATTCGCATTTTGCGTACTCTCTTTCATAAATCAGATTTTTAACGAAATATCATCACAGTTCACTGATTTAACATATCTACAAAATTATGTACACAAATCTTCATCATATAATACAGGTTTTTTTTTAAAGGGCGCCCAAAATTTTTTTATCATATTCTAGACATAAATAATGTTATATAAAAATGTTAAAAATTTAAAATCATTCTTAACTATTTAATTACATTCATTCTAAAGTATTGAAATCAATACATAATATTTATTTTTCATTTGTGTATCAAAATTCGTTGTGTGGTTTAAAAGAAATAAGCAGAGAAACGCTCATCTTCATATTTCTATGTATTTTTTTATTTCATTTCTACTTGTGTGATTTAATAATTAAAAAAAAACATAAATACATTACATAAAATAAAAACATCCAAGAATGACGTCATATCATTTGCTATACAAATTACCGAGGCACATCAATTGATATATCACATCAAAAACACAAATAATCACAAAATAATTTATTTAAAACGTGCCCTAAAATAATCCATAAAATTATTCATTCATTTTACCGCTTCAAATAATTCTCAGCAACTCACGAGCATAATTTTAATTATTTAGCTACTAAGTACTCCTTTAAAATGCCCATCAAAATAATATTTGCCACTCAAAAAGAGACGAGATCATCAACATCTTTATGGGTCTCATAAAACAAAACGATATTGGGGTCCCTTCTTTATTCGCTCGAATAAATGTGAAACAATTTGAATGTAGACTCCTTGATAGCTATTTATTTCGTCTTCAATTATTTGATATTTGATTATCTCGCTAAACGACATCAAATAGAAATGCGATGTAATATTTATAAAAATGAAATACAGAAGTTATTGTTTTATAAAACAGTAGTACATACTGAACTACCGCGAGTAGTTTTACTATTGTATCTTAAAACAAGTTCTTAGTTCTAAAAAATGCAACGCGTATGTCTCGACTTGTGGTAGGGCTCCAGTTCTATGAAAGAACTGGTTATAAAAGACTGTGGGCGAGTGATCACCTGTTTACAATTTCAATTATGTACAAAAAATTTGGTTCGAATCTATGGGGACAAATATTCGTCATAAATTCGTATACAAAGCTACAATGACACCCGTGCAAAGGAGAATTACATCCTAATTACCTGATAACTTAGCTTACAGTTATTTAATATATTTATATTATCATTTTAAACGAACATAATAGTCAAATTTATACATTTTTCCACGTAACGGATACTCACGATGAACGCTTTTCAATTGCCCATATTTCGAATCAGTTGCATATCTCGTGGTCACAGCTAAAATATATTAATGGTGCTGAGCACGGGTCTTTTCTTAGAATGAGAAGCGTTAGGTCGTAGTAAATCACGCTGGTCTATTGACTTCATACGCATTTGAGAATATTATACAGCACACTCAACTATGCCGAGTTTATCTCGATGTCTTCTTTCACCGTTAAATCAGGCGAAAAGCCATTTGTAGTGCGCAAATCAGTGACAGGCTTGTGACACCGCGTGTAGTGCTCCGTCGTCTTTCAGGGAAATATTGTTTTCGGTAAGGTCGGCAAAGGAAATGACAGGACGATTCCAGCCGAGGTCAAGATGGATACCCAATTGAGATCCCGCAGTAGGAACATAAGTAGAAACATCAGTATCCTGAGCATACCATGTAAGTGCGTAAGTATGTTTTAGTTAGAAAAATCGTACCGGCGCTGTGCAGAGGCGATCGTTCAATTGTTACTACATGTTTTGTTAAAGAGCTGCAAGTAAGTTATTCTAATCCCGGACTCCCCGTGAGAACTCAAAATCTTGCCTCCAAGCCAGCATTACTTGATGACGAATTAAACCTCATAATATACCAATAACTCGCTTACATTATTCGGTTACCTAAGATAACAACTTGTTCAGTTCCACGTAACTCGAACTATTGATCTCAAACGTACAATTTATGCAAATTCCTTCGTCTATAAGTAAACAATCCTGTTCGAGTATGGAACAACCGAACGCCGGGAATTTCGTTAAACAACAAGAACACACCAAACGGCAAAACAAACAAACTTTGTCAGGATTTAACGCCATTATTTACACAACGATAGAAACATTCTTCGATTGAGTTAAATGTTTGAAAACAAATACCTTTTTGGAAAAAAAAAACTATTTCAATAGTAGTCGCGAGATAGAAAAACTCGAAATTTTTTGGTTCGGCCGAGGACCATGCCTTTTTGTAGAATTACCTAGTTTGTTGATTTACCTACATATCAAGCGTCCACGAGAGGACCATCGTAGTATTAACGACGATCTTAGTCCTAGCAAGGCGTCTATAATCAAATTCAGGTGGAGCTCCTTTTTATATAAATTACTGACAGTTTTTCGACAGCCTAAAGATATATAAAGATATATGTTGAGTCCAGCAAACTTTCTCCTGCTCCAAATAAAAAAAATACATTTTTTTGCAAAGAATTTGCTTTCTTCCACCTGACCCTAGTACAATATTAGCTCTGCACCCGATTGCTGCGCAACCTATTTGGTTCAATTATGAATGTAAACCATTTTTGAATGTCCATAAACACACAAGAAAATTTCAAATTAATACAAACACTTAAGGAGATATCGGAACATACATACGAACAGAAAACAAAAGGTACAACAGACTTACTCGTAAGAGGGCGTAAATTGGATACTTTGACAACGTAACGTAGTATTGTGGTGCATGTTGTTGTTTCACAACCAACGCATTTAAACAAGTAGTCCTAGAAATAAATGACTAGTTTAACATTTCAATTTTGTTATTAATGAGTTATTAAAATTAGACTTCTAAGTCCTCATAATTTTTGCTCTTGTAATACTGGATGTAGAAGCAGTGTCAATTTAGTTCCTGTAAAAAAGACAAAAAACAATTCGGTTGAGGTGGTATAGTTGCCGGCTACTTACAAGCAAAACGACCCTCTTAGTCCTCAGAAGTAGCAATATATCTACGTATAAACTCAGATAGGACTTTAGTTCAACTTAACGTTGTATAGGCTGAAGCGTTCACTGGACATTAGGTCGACTGCACGCTCGTTTGATACTTTTCTATTGATATTGATTTCTGATTCTGATTCTATTGATACCGCTCTGAATAAAATGTACAAGCCATTTTTGGCAGAAAGTATGCCAGATTCTACTAGATCCAAGTGCAGAAATATCAGCTTTGCATCCGTTTCCAGTGCCACCTATTGGGTCCAATTGAGAATCTAAAGTTTAGATTCTCAATTCGAAATCTGAGAATGGTTTAGATTCTAAACCAGTTTGAGAAGTTTCTATGGGTGACTATATGGCTGCCATGATCAGATTCTAAACCTTTCTCGGATCCACCTGAAGAAACAAAGAATTTCATTAAAATCCAACCATTTAGAAGGAGTTCAGTGACACACACGTACAGAAGAATTATGTATATAAAGATATATCTGTTTAAAATCAAATGCAGAAAATGTTCAGAAGTAAAACATTTTCTTGTTTCGTCCTTATCTAACCTCGCTTCGCTTTACAGCGGCCATGGCCCGACTCATTCCGTTTTGAGATAAGTTCAAGTAAAACCGTATTACTGCAAATTACTGAAATCTGTGTCGCAACAAAAGGTGTATTAAAAACATATCCTGTTAACATTTTTAAACATAAAAAAATATTTATCTCACCTTTAGTAAAATATAGCAATTTTATTGATATAAAAATAAATAATGTGTTGAAAAAAGACTTTCAATGGAATATTTCTTTCAAATATTTTATTTTATATTTATTTATTTTTATGTGTTTTTTTCGTTGATTTATTTATTGGTACCTCAATGAAAGCAACAACAATTATAAAACAAATAAATTTAACTGCAAGTGCATATAATTTAATCTACAGGAGTACATAGATTAGAATGACATTTTATTATCAAAACGTTTTATTTTTTTCAACTAACGTGACATGACGGTTGATAGTGAAATTAACAAGATCGCAAAATAGCGTGATAGCGGTCGCTATTCAGCGCGGGATGCGGCCAACTTTCTTGGCACCCTGTCGCATGGACACGCACTCTTTTTAGATTGTTTAAAACTTTGTAAAAGTTTTGTAAAAAATCGTTAATTTTATAATTTAATAAATGAAAAATTAAAAGGTATGCCATGACGATAAAAACGTTTTGATATATGCCATAACCATAGCACAATACCAACTTACTCGTAGTTTTATTAACTGTCATGACAGATCTAACGAGCTCAAACATGGCACCCATATAATCAACTATAGAAACTTCTCAACTATACCTCAATTTCATACATCAACTTCCGTCATCAGACCAGGTGGCTACCTTATTTTAGTATTTTACAAAGAAACTATGCATATTTTACGTACATGTTCCTATTAAGATCATAACTGCAGACATATTAGAGCACTTACGGTGCCCAGTTAATAGGATTTCCTCCTTCGTGAGTAAGAGTGTATTCAGACTACAAGCGGGTAGTTAATTAAGCGGTTTTCTTTTGCGGCTGTATGGCCTGCATACAATCCCCAGGTAACAAAGGGAACCTGGTAGGGAATGCAATACATTTTATTACGATAGAATCCAAGAGTCAAAAAGCTTCTATCAAATGTTATGCCAATATTTTAAAATTTTTGTGTGGTACTTGAATATCATGAACGAAAGGTTTTAGATCCAAGCGAATTAAACATGTAGTCATTGCTAATTGAAATATATTTGTTTACATCAATAATACGAGATGGCTTAATAATCTTGCACAATCGATAATATACTGAGAGTTTAATACAAGTTTGAAGCGCAGATTTCAAAACAATGTATTTAACCATTCCATTAAAATTATTTCTTACTTTGCATTCATTATAAGGTCAGTTATATTGTTATAAAAATATGTTTAGTATTATCTGTTGAAATGTCAGGAAACACATAACAAGGACTAAAAATATATCATTTACCGTTATAAAAAAAAAAAAAACATAAAATTTTAAATTTAACTTAATATACTTGACACCTCAATTATACGTGCAATTAACATAATTATTTTTACAATTAAGTATCGACCTATTAATTTAAGTAATTTCTACAACTATTTTTACGAAATATATAAAGACGATTGTTTTTTATACGCTGTATAAAAAACAATCATATAATAAGCATATAGTTAATAAATAGTCGAACTTTTTCATAAAAGTCATAATACTCAGTAATTCAATTGAACAAGTCCTACCTCTACATCCTCTTAACGGATTGCCAACATAAAGCATACAACTTAGTATAAAATTAAACACCTTTTTAAAACACATTTTTAATTAAATATTTGAAAAATAACTAAATCATTTAAACGCATCTCGTGTAGTTACTCCATAATTTGCTCCCGTTTTCAACAGTCTGCTACAAAACTGTAGCATAGCGTGTAAATTCAGGAAAATTCAAAATTAAAAATGTTTTATTGACTATATACCTTCATTACAACAAGTCGCAAGGGCCCCTGTACTGGGTTGGTGTCCCGTGTTACTGGGTGCCCCGCTCATCCACCTAGGCATAATACAA
>DWON01007717.1:0-12673 GCA_018251015.1 Phocides pigmalion okeechobee
TATTTTAGAAAATATTGAAGTTTTGGTAACCGACCCTTTTTCTTTGCGGTTCAGTGTAGTTAATCGGCAATTGCACCTCTCCAACCGAAGCACAAGAAATGTTTTACGGCGGGTTATGAGGGCGGCGGTGGTAGGTACCACCACCACCACACTACCACAGGTAGGTGGGGAGGTCCCCAGTCGAACTATAGTTCTCCCACCTTTTGCCATAGTTCTCCCACCTCTTGCCGTTTGGACTTGCATTTGCCGTGGTCTTGTTTAAACTGATTGGGAGTTAACCGGAAAATTGTTAATCGCATGTATAAAACTTACTCTTCAACCACTATATCTATTGATGAAAATCTCATTAAAATCCATTACGTAGTTTGAAAGATCTATGCGCATCCTTTATACTATTTAAATAAGCACCAGACTGATATTTTTTTTATAGGAGTTACAAATGAAACATTATTTTTTTACAAATATTCTATTTTCTTCATTGTTTCATAGATTTATTTGCATTTTAAAATATTCGAAATCTTAAACCTAATCTAACTTAAACAAAGGGAGTCCGTGTCTATGTGGCTTGGTTGGTTGAACGCTAGCCGCATTCCCGCGTTGAATAATGAATAATGGTTTCATTAATTTAAATATTTACTATGTCTCATTGTGCTTGAGAGAGCGCATATAGCACTAGTACGGTCTTCAATAAAATTCCTCATATTGTTAAGAAACATTGGAAGGAAATTGTATTCATAAATCTTCTTATTGTAACCGAAATATTGTATCAACGTGCCTTCCATTGCGTAAGCAGTTGGTTTTGCATCTGGTTGGAACACTAAATCTGTTAACTCACTTGTACCGTTTGCGTAGATGATGTAAACGGTATTATCAACAACAAATGGTATTCCATTATCAATGGTATAAGGAGGCTTGAGTAGATTTACAGAACCTGGGTTGCTAGGAAGACCTGTGATTATCTTCACGCCATGACTCGTTAGAACGTAAGGCTGACGGTCTTCGGCGTAGAAGTAAACATTATTACGGTAGTCTAAACCGATTTGTTGTGCATTGATAACCTCGTCCACTTTAGTTTTAGTGTTGCCTGCATCTGTTACTTTATACAATTCGTTTTCTTCAGTTAGAATGTAAATAAGATCATCTATCGCAGGTTTGACGATACCAATAATACTATCAGTTACTGTTCCATACTTAATAGCTTCATTTGTATCGGTTTTATATACATAGATACCGTCGTTAGCTGCAAGAAATACTTGCGTAGTACCATCGCTTGCCGCTGCGGCACCCCTTCCATCTTCCAAGAGCTTTGTCGCCTTATTTTTCTTGAAAACATACAGTCCTTTGTAAGTTTTATTTCCATCTGTGTCTATATCGGCTTCGACGAAGAAGAAAGTGGATTCAGAATGGCCTTGCAAGCTGCTTGAAGGTTCTCGGTAATAATTGAGGGCGTTTATAGGAACAACAATACTGAATATGTCATGTTGACTCTGGTATAAGACAGAGGAATCTGGGTAATGGTCTTTGGTAACCAGTTTTCGTGTCCACGTTTGGGTGGCGCCGCAGCAGTAAAAGCAGCAAAGAATAGTAACAGGAGGTGGAGCTGCCTCATTGTGAGCCCTGGAATTCGTGAAGAAAATTAATCATTATCCTAAAACATATTTGTAATTGTCCGTCCATCTTTTCTGACAATTGTGATATATTTAAATCATACATATGTGTAAGAAATAAATGTATATTATACAATACTGGTATATTTATTTTCATATTTACAATAATGAAAATCTTAAAACTAATTATAATAAAAGCCTAACCTAAACAATCTAAAGGAAGTCCGTGCCCATGCGGCATGATTCCAAGAACACCATCTGCATTCCCACGCTGAATAGCAATCGCAATTCTCTGCGCGAGATATGAACCAGCCCTCTTATCACCAGCGGCGTCGATCAAACGTGGTACTATTTTTATGATTTTTTTTGGCATGCGGACCCCACGGGCAAAATGTTGCAAAGCCAAGCGGAACAAAGACGTAATCACAACTTAGTGAGACATATTTACGCTGCTTGGCCAACATACGTAAAAAAGTACATATAAATTGCACGATAATATTAGTTTAGTAGTTTTAGGAATAGTAGGTACATAGTAGGTACAGGACTTTTTGTATATAATTTTATACTTTTTGATGTAAAGCCGCAGAGCTCGTCAATGTTTTTGTGAGTTGATTCCCTTGGTACCTTCGCCTGCATCAAATATTTATATAGTTCTGGTTTGTATGGTAGGGTAATCAAGATATTCTTACTAAATCTTTTAGGGGATACAACGCTTCTGTGACGAGCCTTGGGCAGACTCCAATCCTATTTGAGATTGGTAACAGATACCCAAGATTGGCTGTGTTTAATAATTATCAATGTAATCTAATCAAAAATCTTCATACTACAAAAATATATATATGTAGAGGTACTATCTTAAAAACATGTCTAATTTCATGTCTTACAAGTAAATTTACTTATTTACCAAACAATCAGTATTTGAAAACTTTTTAATTAATTAATATTAAACTTTTTTACTAATTAATGGAATTTATATTTAATTTTCATACAAAATTCAATTTCATTTATTTGTATAGAAAAAAATTGACAACCCTAGTAAACAAGGTATATGTTTTCATCAGCACAGAAACAACAATGCTACAATGGCCATCACTTGACATAAATCGAGTTAATTGAGATAAAAGATAAATAAAGATAAAAGAACGAATGTAGCACGAAATGTAACGACCATGCCACACGCAAAACATTATTAAAATTTCCACCACATTAATCATAAGGAAAATTTGCCTGTCGTTAAAACGTACCAAGTATTTGCATACATATGACGTCACGAGTTCACCGTCAATTTACGAGCGAGTAATATTGGGACACTTGCCGAAGGAGCGGGCAGAGAGACTGTTATTCGTCCTCCTAATTTATGACATGTAATATTACAGCTCAGCGTAGCTCTTACCTGTACTCACAGTACACGCTTTAAGAACACACTCGTAATCTTTATCATCGTGCTGCTCCCGAAGAGTTCTCAAATTTATTTCACTTGTAAGCCCAGTTTTACGACCACAGCGTAAAAGCGTAATATAAGAAATTGGTGCGTGGAAAAGGTTGAACAGGTTTTGATTTTATTTTCATACTTCTCAGAAATTACTCTTAATGAAATTCGCACAAAGCGTAATTTCATCAAACAACTTTTTGACGCTTTTTGCGAAGCTCTTGTTACATGAATGCCGATTAAAATTTGATATCTCTGTCAGCATGGTAATTATTATAATTACCCATTAAAATGTACCCTCGCTATGGAAATAAATGCTTATTAATTAATAAATCACGACCTGAAACAGTCGTAATGTTCGAAATTATAAATAAATGTTTATTTTTAATGTAGCCTATAATTAAGCGTTTATTTTTATGTAGCCGTCGCGTGAAAATGTTTCTGAACTACATTTGTTTGTTATAGTGATACTTATTAAGTTGCGTTAGTCGGTATTAATTTACAATTTAAAAATCCACAGGTATTCCATCACTCGAAAACGACAGGTTCAACAACCGCTGATAACACATAACGGCGGATAGATCAGTGCATTTTATATTGCATAGTAGTATTTAGTAAATATAACTTCTAATCTGCCAATAAAACATAGATAATTAATTTGGTGATCGAGCTTAAAGGTTTTAAAACTCTTCGTGATTCCTTTCTGGGGGTACAACCACAAAAATTTACCTTTTACTCTTACCTTAGAAATGCGGCATTGACTGTACATATAATAGTTGATACAAGCGCTGTTTCTGTCATATTTTTAAGCAAGTTGTCATTATCGCCAATTGACATCCGCAAATTGCTCCATAATTGAAACAGTATAGGAACATGCCATCCACTTGATGGTACATAAGAATTACTACCACCCACAGACCTGTAACCAACGCCATCAAATTAAACTCTACCACCGAAGTCAGTCATAGTTAGGTTACTACTTCTTTGAACTAACAATCACATTATCTGTGAGACAGCAACCACACCTAATGTCAAAAATGCTTCACGATACAACCTTCGCTCATGTAAGGTTGTTCTCACAAAACATAAATGTAGACAAGTAATAAAATTAAACAGATAGCTTTCTGCTTATAGGAGATATATTAAAAAAACTATTTTAGAAACGTTTATTGACGCAATAGAACTCAGAATAATAGTTGTTACAATTTTTGTCTGTTTGTCTACATAGACAAAAGCACACGTTTCTGCGCATTAGTCTCAGAAACGGCCTTACCAATTTCAATGTGATTTTCACTAGTGTATCTAAGCTTCAATTAACCTTTAGTGCTTATTCATAACAATTTGTCTATAAAAATATATGCTAATCTGAATATTACGGGTTTACTAAAAGGCTTAAAGTAAAAAGGGCCTAAACTTCTCATATACTATGAGTATATGAGAACTTTAAGCCCTTTTTAATTCGTGTCGTCTTCGTAAGTTCAGTCACAGTATATGAGAACTTACTTCAAGCCCTTTAAACTTTAAGGAAATTGAGGCCCACGTGAACGAATTCGTGAGCAACAACGAGTTAAACATCAATCACGTGTAAAACCCTGTTAAGTTTGTTATTCAATGACGCCTGCAGGAACTCACACAGGGAACCTATAATAGACCCCCGGTGTCCTAAATGTCAATGTCAGTCATTGTCAGAACATGACAACTTCATTACGTAACACGTTCATGTAGATTGAACAAGATTGCATATTGTCCACTGTTACCAATTTTCAATAGTATAGTACTGTAAGCATGTTTAAACGGAAATTTTAATACAAAATAGATTCATTGCTTCGTATTATTCAAGTTAATACACTATTACCGCCTTCATAATCCTCCGTAAAGCATTTCTTGTGTTTCGGTTGGAGAGGTGCGGTTGCCGGCTACACTTTAAAGCGAGGCGACCATCTTAGTCCTCAAGAGCAACAACGCATCTACGTTCAAACTCAGGTAGGATTTTGGTCGTGCTTATATTTGGTTGTGTTATATGTGGATGTCCATGGTCTGCGACTACATAACATCAGGGGGTTTGCATGCTCGTTTGCTACTCTTCTCACATAAAAAAAACTATCAGTGCTGCTATTGTTGCTTATATCCGATTACGACCACCTTTCTAAACTATAATTTATTTAATTACTTTACACCTCACTGCTAAAAACTAAAACTCATTATATAAGGTAACTATCTTTATATTGTAAATATTTCAAGATTTCCAAGACAATTAACTTTTCAATTCAAAGATTGTCTCAGAAACGATTCCAGGATTGTCTTGACGAAGTTTCTGTCTGTATTCGTAGGAAGAACAAACGTAAAAAGTGATTCATTATCATCATAAATGAAGTATTTGTACGAAACCATTTCAAGTTGTGGGAAGGTACTACCGCCGTCCTTATAATCTGCGGAGCAATCGCAGTGTAGTTAAGAATATACTTGTCGACCGGGGAGGTGCCACCGCCACACTCATTTTTAGTTTGAAGTTTTCTTACGTTTTGGTAATAGGCTATGGTTGCCGGCAAACAGATAAATAAGGTGACCATCATAGTTATCATTAGTACCAACGCATCTGGGATTGAATTCAAATGGGACTCTTGTTCTTTACGGAGTTGGTTATAGATAGGAGTATAGTGCTATGGACGGCAATGATCACTCACCATCGGATTGCATGTTTCATAAAAAGATCTTGTGATTCTGTTGACGAAGTACGATTGCCGCCTACAGATATATATCTAGACATAGGGCTATCTTAATCTTTAGGAATAGAAACGCATCTAAGTCTTCTTCTACGCAACGTATAACTTCATATTTCAGTTCTTTTTGTGTTTGAATGCCGATGGCCTGCGTCATCTACTTAATATTAGATAGGATGGATTACTTTTTGCTAATATTTCCACTTAAAAAAGACGAAACATACTGACGAAACCAATAACACCAGGCTGCACGCTTGTATGTTACCCTTCTAAGATACTGACGGAGCCGCGAATGTGTGCGCCAGCGTTCCCGTGACTCCACCACCCTGTGGCGAAATGGACACCCGTCAAGGTGTCAGTCGGTTGTAGTCCAATATAACCTTTCGTTAGCCCCGTAGCGAAAGATATCCGTTCCGGGTTAGCCTAATGTAAAAAAAACCCTTCTACGATAAAAATGACAAATTGATTAATGTACACATAATACTTTATAGTTTTAATGCTTACATAGAAGCCTGTAAAACAGGCAATTTGACAGGTAGCCTGCCGACAGTTAGCCGTTTGACACAAATCAAGTATAATCTCTGGCCTAAAATCAGGTGTATCGGAAATCGTGCGAAACACAGAATAGGCGGACTTGATTTACCCACATTCCAATTCAATTATGCATCCACACGCAGTCGTCAGAACAACTTTATAATGGTTTCACTTTTTCAAACAGATTCGAAACTGCTAACATATAACTTGAAATGCATGCGTTGATAAATGTTTGAAAGGCCATTATTTTGATCGCTGAGGTACTGTCGCCCTCATATTACGCCCTAAAGCAGTCCTCGCGATTCATTTGAAGAGGTGCGGTCGCCGGTTGCACTTACAAACGAGACGACCGTATCAGTCCCTGAGAGTAACAACGCATATACATATGTATGTACGACGTCAGGCAGTTCATAAGTCCTATGTGAGGTTGGACGTAGGTCCATGAGCTGCAGAAACCTTTTAATATCAACTGGCTTACACGCCTTTGTTACTTTTCTAACATAAAAAAAACCTTAGTCTATTGTTTCCAGAGCTAAAGAAATAACTTTATAACTCCAAATTAGTATGTGGTGGGATCTGGAACCATTTACCTGCCATCAGATGAATTGCTAATTCATCTCATCCCCGTTTGCTAATTTAATTTTTCTAAAACAAAATAATAGAAGTCTACTGTCACGCGCGAATTACGTAAAAGCTTCAAGATATATTTCAATCAATTTAATTTACTTTAAGGTACTCGGTCCTTACTTTAAAAAATAATATATTTGAATCTAATACAAAGGTATTAAAGTTTGTAAGAAATTTATATTTTTGTAAGCACTACGCATTGACGAATGTATGTCTTCTAGATGTGGAAGAGGAAAAGATGATATAAGGTATATTATATAACAACGCAGACGAAGTCACGGGTAAAAACGCTTTGAAAATTAAATGTTAATCGGTGTCTTGGCTTGCCTAAGACAGTGTGAAAACTATCGGTTACTATGAAAAATATTTTCAATATCATTTTCAACTTATCAAGGATTTTCTCGTGTAAATTTCCTTTGAATCAAAAATATATTTTACATGACGCACTACGAATCTGTAAACGTTTTCAATTAATGATGTCCGAACAAACCGTCAATAAATTTGCTTTTCACGAAAATACTGAACAATTTACAGTTCTGTCTTCAAAAATATATTGTTGGATCGTAAATTTCGTAGTTCTGAATATTTATAAGTCATTTATATTTATCAAAAGTTCTTATTAATATATTATAGTATGCCTATAGTTTTTTATTAAAAAATTGTGATACGTAGGTTTCGCTAATGAAATTGATTTAGTAAATACGATATCATCTAATATTGCTTTAGTGCCGTCCTAACGTCGATAATGTTGATCGACGTTAGACCTAAGTGAAACCTAAACAATAAAATCATTATATAAACTACAAATTTAGTATTCAATGTTTGTCTCTTAATAGCTCCGGATCGCTATCTAGCTAAAATAATGAAAGCTATGTGAAAACATTTCTGCTTGTAATACAGGAGTTCGGATCTTTCCAACACACCTGTGATTCTTCTTATTTATGTACATATTAAAAATATTTATTTAATTTCGTGTAAAAAAATGCATAAAGGCTGCTTAAAGGTATTTAAAGATCACTAATCTGCATTTGTTCAGAATATAATGCTATGTCTAACCATTCTCGCTGTAAAAAAAGACTCATGTTCAGTGGAATAGCATTTGGCTTATGATGCTTACTGGATGGCGAAGCATAGATAGTAGGTTTGGGCCTTAAGCGAAACCCTTAAGCGACAAATTAAAGATTTTTTATATTGTAGAGGTGATAATTGGTGATGCAGGTAAAGCAAGCACTTGCTATACCGGCGTACCTCTTACGTGGTGACTGTTACGAATCAAGAAGTTTCGTAACAGCCAGCTAGGGTCGTCACCTCCCACAGTTCGTGAATACCACAGTGGCCACCCATGGCCAAAGTCGCGTTGCAGAACCTAACTGTCGCTTTACTGCACCCAGTAAACCCGACCTTACTGTATTCTTCTACATAATCATGAGATAATCCAAGAATAAGTTAGTTAACGTTACTTTTATAAATGTAACTTTTATTACAATAAATTAATTATTGCAAAGGGCAATTGTGACAAGAGAGCTGGTTCATACTATTGCTATTCGACACGGGAATGCAGCTAGCGTTTTTGGAACCATGCCGCACGGACACGGTCTCCCTTTATATTTAATTTTAAGATTTACATTAAAAATATACATATATATTGCAATAGTTATTTTACGAAATCTTCCAATCGAGGCCCAATGTACATAATTCATTTATTGATAAATGTGTGACAGTAAGTAAATAGTTTTTTTCAACTCCACATTTTGCCGTCTATCAGTACATCATTCGAAGATCAAAGAAATTCATAAAGGGACGTGCTAATGAAAATTACAGCCTAGAAGACACGGCGCGTAGGGGCGCTCGACTGAAAAATTCGCACCCTACTAAATGATTTTGCTGAAAGGTTAGTTCGCTTCGAGATTGGTTTCAGACTTTTATTTTGACTCAGATTGTAATTTACCGAAAATTGAAAATACTTGTTTACATAAACCTACATAGTACTAGCAAATGAAGGTTGAATTCTTCAGTACATCCGGGGCAGTACCAACAACATTCTCATAATCTACAGTGAAGTAACACTTCGTCTGGAGTTACGGTTTTTCTTTTATGTGAGAAGTAGCAACCATGCATGCAAACCTTGGTGTTAAGTACTCGCAGATCATTGACATCCACGCACAACACAAATCCGACTGAAATCCTATCTGAGTTCAAACTTAGATACATTGCTACTCCCGAGGACTAAGATGGTCGCCTCGATTGAAAGTATAGCCGGCAAACTTGTTCAACAACCACAACAAAACAACCACACTTTTTCAACCGAAACACAAGTAATGCTTTATAGCGGATTATGAGGGCGGCAGTCGTACTTCCCCGGTCGAACTATCGTTCTCCCACCTGTAAACCGTTGTCAGCTGCACTTAAAAGCGAGGCGACTATCTTAGTCCTCAGGAATAACGCATCGCATCTACGTACAAGCATACAACGCGCCGATAGCGATAGCGATAGAATAGCGATTGCAATTCTCTACGCGAGATATTAAGAGCACGACCAGAAGCCTCTAAATGAGGGACTATTATCTAGAAAAAACACGGGCCAAGTGCGAGTCGGACTCTTGCACTGAGGGTTCTGTATTTTTTTTGTATTATATGATATAACTAAAAATTATGTTTTCCGCAATTTTTACTTTATCTGTGCTATAAGACGTTGCTTCGTACCAAATTCCAAGATTCTAAGTTCACGGGAAGTACCCTGTAGGTTCATTCCCTTGCGAGTTTTGTAAATTTGCAGCAAAAACGGCTATATCTCTTGATTTCATTGGCTTAGCAGTTTGATTTTTAACAGCTCCAAAGTACAGTAGACCTGAGTATTTGATATAAATTTCAGAGTATTTCAGCTACATCCACGCGTTTCTGAGAAAAAGGGTCTTGACGGACGCACGAACTAGAAAGTAATCCTATAAGGTTTGTGTTTTTTTCTTTCGAGGTATGGAACCCTAAAAATAGCCCTCGGTCCGCAGAGATCAACGGTTTCAAAGCCAAGTGGAACAAACACGTACTCACTGCTAAGTGAAATACATTTGCGCCACTTGGCTTCGCAACCTCTGCCATATAGACAAGATTAATATAGATTATACGATATTAATCTAAGAAACAAATCTACGTACAACTGATACTGACCAGAAAACTGATCAACTTACACAAACATTTTTATAACACAAATATGTGGCTTCGATAGGAATCGAACCTACAAGCACCGGCTTTACGATCATGGTCACTAATATCTACACAAAAATTCCAGTATATATTAGTAAGATTAAAATCCGTAATATAAAGGTGGGAGAACTGTAGTTCCACCGGGGAGGGACTACGCCGTAAAACATTATTTATGTTTCGGTTGGAGAGGTGCAGTTACTGGCTACAATTTGAAGCGAGGCGACCATAATAGTCCTCAGAAATCGCAACGAATCTACGTTTGAGCACAGAGAGGATTTCCCTCGTGTTTATGGTTGTACGTGGATGTCTATGGGCTGCGACTGCTTATGTCACATAAAAAAATCATTGCATAAAACCGTTCTATAAACTTAAGATAATATTCCTTCACAAAAATCTGTATGATAGTATACAGATATCTCTAATATAATCAGTATGAATAGCCTTTCCTTCCGAACTGTTTACTCAATTCAACTCAATTATATCAAGGAAGCATACAATTCCGTAAAATGATATTATTTTAAGAACTTTAAATAGGTCGGTTTACTTACGCTCTGACATTTATCTTAAGTATAAATTGTTCTAGCTCAGTTTACGCCTACTTTCTGTCCGGCAATATAATTACTTACCAGTTGAAAAGTTTCGAGTAACAACGTTGAATTTGAGACGGGACGGGACTAGAACAGTCTTGAATAATGATGAAGACTAAGTTGTCAGGTGATAACTTTTCAGTAAGCACTAGATTTACATACCAAACACAGATCGACATCGTCCATCGCTCTCTAAATACTACTGGTGAAAGACTCCGTTTATATAAGGCTGGTATTGCCGTTGTAACTCCGTTGGGGCACGCACAAAGCACGACGGTGATATTTGATTTAATCTCTTAGTCAGTGCATGAGATCTAAAGGAAGGGGTAGACCTTAAAAGTTCTATAAAATTATCTCGCTCGGAGTCAATACGCTAAATAGAACCCCTTACATGATTAATAGAAATACCTTAGCTGCAAACTATTTTGGAGGTGGGAGAACTGTAGTTCGACGGGGACGGTACCACCGCCGCTCTCATAATCCGCCGTAACGCACTACTTGTGTTTCGGTTGGAGAGGTGCGGTTGCCAGCTACACTTTGAAGCGAGGCGAACATCTTAGTTCTCAGGAGTCATGCTCGTTTGCTATTCTTTTCACTTAAAAAGAACTAAATGCTACAACAAAATCCCATGCGTAAACCCTAATAGCTACATGAAAACCGCTTGCCTGGACTCTATAATCTACATAAAATCTCCTAGCCTGGACTCTAAACTCTACACAAAACCTCTCGACTGGACCCTAAACAGTTCATAAAAACAATTGGCCTGGACGCTAAACGCTACGTAAAAACTTCTTGTATGGTCCCTAAACACCATATAAAATCCTCTCGCCTGGACCCTAAACACTACATAAAGGGACTATAAAAGAACACGGAGACATTAAGTGATATATACAACCATAAGATTGTCAAGAAAAGTGGATACGAAGTAACAAAAAGTACTTGGCTTAAAAATAAGCTGAAGTTTCTCAGACTGTTTGAAAGTCATTTAATTGTTAACTTAATGAATATTTATTGCAGTAGAACGTAATAAGCGAACATACAATACTTATGTATAGAAAAGTATGAATATTTATTTAAATCAATTTTGTTTTTAAACTAGCTGTGCCCACTACTTCATCTGCGTTTAAATTTAACAAAAAGTTTCCAAAGAAAAGTATTCTAATTTACTTGTTATTCAATCAACTATCTGCCAGTGAAAGTTCCGTCAATATAGGTTCAGGTGTTCCAGAAGTTACTCGAACAAACATACAGACAGTCAAAGAAAACTAGTAAGTAATGTTATTTTGATAGTTAATAGTTTAGCCTGTACAGCCGTGCTAGCTGACGTAAGATAGTTAATAGTATCACGTTATTTTGATATGTGTAGGTACCATGTATACATACACATGCATTTAGTAAAAAGCTATTCTTTTAATACTACAAACAGATACTCCAATTTTATTTATTTGTATCGATAATTATATAATTAGTAAGCCTCAATATTGAAAAATTTAACTATATCTTAAAACTAATTATATTAAAAGCCTAACCTAAATTATCTAAAGGGAGTCCGTGCCCATACGTGGTTCCAAGAACACTAGCTGAATTCCAGCGTTGAATACGAATCACTAATTAGATTATATTGTTGTATATAACAAATAGATTGCCGCTGTATTGTGCTATACTAGCCGTAAAGACTAGTGGTTAGGATTGCGACCATAATAAGCTGAATCCAGGATATGAATAGCTCACTCGTGTAATTTTATTAAAGGGGCGTTAACACGCGGCACTTCCACTCCTTGTGAGTAGCAAAGAATTTGTGTTCTTTTCTATTGTGAAAGAGTAAGAAACGAGCATGCAGGCCACCTGGTGTTAAGTGGTCACTGCAGCCCATAGACAACCACGTCCAATCCCAAATAGAACAGAAGTTCTATTTAAGGATGGACGCGGATGCGTTCCTACTCTTCAGGACTAAGATGGTCGCCTCCAA
>DWON01007718.1:0-12673 GCA_018251015.1 Phocides pigmalion okeechobee
ATGTTGCTTTACGGCGGGTTATGAGGGTGGGGGTGGTGCCGCCCCGGGCGAGCTCTAACGGCTCTACCACCTTTAAAAAGTCCAAAGTTCCTGCGATTTAGTCTTGACACTGATTTTCAAGTTATCACACATAACGTCAAGCCTGCCGTAAGCACACAGCACAAACTTCTATATCCCTGACATCCCTTTTATAACATTAAACACAAAGTTAAGCGGATTTCCGTGAGTCGCTTTCTAACCTCGTAATAACATTTACATAAAATGCATCCCACGTATGTTTTTACATACATATGTGGTATGCGTTACATGATATAAGTGCCTTAATTTAACAACATCGACATCAAATAAATGCAGTTTTAAAAACTTATTCATATTTTGATTATAATAATGAAAATCTTAAAGCTAATTATAATAAAAGCCTAACCTAAGCAATCTAAAGAGAGACCGTGCTCATGCGGCATGGATCCAAGAACGCTAGTCGCATTCTACACACACACATAAGCAGATTTTGATCCACTTAGACTCGTCTGCAACTTCATCCTTATTTTACTAGTGACCTAATATTATCTTAAGACGAATATTGTAACAAGATCCATACGTCAACACGGAAGGATATCTTCACAATAATGACGCTAAGAGCACTTCCCCAAAAGTGGGCTCGAGATAAATTTCTCAGATATTTGTCTCTAAAATATGAAACATACACGCAAAATCATATTTTTCATACTATACGAATAGAATTATTTTTTGGATTACATGAAAGCAGTAACTAAACATGCAGTGCACTTCGTGGTAACTGATCAATGCCGCTCGTAAACATCTGTAACCATGTCCACGTAGAAAAGAATCCCACGGCAATCTACTTAATGGTAATTGGCCGCTAGCGCTCGTAAACATCTGTAACCATCTCTATACAGAACAGGAGTCCCACTTAAAGTTGTTTACACATACGTTGCTAAGGACTAAGACATTTGCCACATATGTGAGTAGACAAACTATCACACCTTTGTACCGAAATGCAAGAACAATTTCACACGAGAAATTAGTATGGCGTCTGTATCTTCCCAGTAGAGCGATACAATTCTACAACCTTATAAAGTAATTCCACGCACATTAATTGCGTTAAATTTGTTCTTACAATTTTGTAAGCAGTATTGCTAACATTTACAGATTATAGTCATATTTACCTGTTATTTTATGTCATTAAAATAATGTTTAAAATTTACGTATACTTAAAGTATCCTGGACTATTCAATGCAATTTATAATCGCATGCTATTGAATATTCTGCGCAAATGGGAACCACTTTACGCTGACTACATTCAAATTTTCCGCCTGAATTAAACGGAAATAACATTTCCGAGTGTTTCTGGCTTGCTTCTAATTTTAAACCTTTGAATCGTGTACAAAACGTGGAATTAAAGTAAGAAGAATGTTCATAAGAAAATTTTATTGATGTTTTTACACGTGATATTTATTAAAAAATCATAATTCGTTTTGCATGAACATTTAATACTAATTTTAAACTTCACCGAAATACTTATTGAGTCGAATTCAAAGAATTATATAGAACTATTGAAATTAAATAATCTTTATAATTTAGTTTTGCATGAACACTTAATAATAATTTTAAATTTAACTGAATTACTTATTGAGCTGAATTCGTGTATTAAATAGACTCCATGGATTTGCAACCAAATTATTGCAACTCATTTTACCAATATCCTGTTCCATCATTAGACCCCGGTCAAGGACACGTCATTGATACTGAACCAATAAGTCAACGATAATTCAACAATGTCTGCTGTAATCTCAGGGAGTAAGTTAACTAGTTATGAAAGTGCTCCACGGATCAGTTGCAGAATCAGATCAAGGTTACAATATTATTGTAGTGGCATTCGATTTGTTAAGGGCTAAGCCAACTTCAGACCGAGTGAAATAAAGTGTAGTATAAACGAAATGTTGTACCTACAGCCTAATACTATCTTAAAAATAATGATTGTAATTAACATCAACCTAAAATATCACAATAAAAAATTTAATCAATCTATTCCTTTGAAAATTACAATGTTAGAAGCAGCCACATAAACACACATACATAGGCTTTGTACTACATAAATAATTTGTGGGAGGTTTATTCGTTATAATCACACCGGTAATTCATACATTTTGCTTATGGCTAATTATCTGATTTCTATGATTACCGTCACTTTAATAAGTATCAAGCAAAATCCCTTAAAATATATTTATAGAAATTAGCTTCAGACTTGTGCATTTTTTTTATAAACAAACAAAAAAAACACAGCAACGGCAATAGTTTCTTAAATAAACTCTCAATCTTCTCAACTCTCATCGTTTTCTATATTTTTGTTACAAAATTTACCGAGCTCGGTTCAAACCGTAAGTTTTTTTAATGTTTGATCTACTTTCATATTCTGCACGTCTATTTATAGTAAAATATATTTCGTCCGCCGCATTTTGCTCCATATGTTTGATGTACACTTAACGAGCTTTCAACACGCAATATCAATTAACGTTATAAATTGTTGTGGGAAAGTAAAAAAATTACATAGTATAGGATATGTAAAGCATTGAAATCCCTAAACATTATAAAATAAAGTCCGCCGACGCGTCTGCATGTCCATTCGTGATAAAATAATAAAGAACTGGACTTTAAATAGTCGTCGTTCATAGATGTTTCTAATTATTAGTTTTTGCTACTTGGTAATAACTGGATCTATGTATGAAAGAAAAATAATCTTAGTAAATATAAACCCCTTTACCTGAGCGAAGCTGGGCCGGGTCGCTAGGTTGTTATAAAAAATCCGAAGTTTTCCTTAAGTATAGTAATAATATACTTCTATTAAAAGTATGTATTATACGAACTGGTAATACTACATTCAATAAATACATAGGACTGCAATGATCGCCTTTCAGTCCTTAAGAAGTATGGTTGCCGGCTAGGACTAGGACTAGGAGTAACATAGGCTATTTTTATTTTAAAACACGCCAAAGAAGACGCACACACATCTATTTTTAAATGTAATTTAGGAGACTTCATATCACAATTATTTCCAAAATGTAGAGTTTTATAATGCAAGCTAGTCAGTAACTATATTCTATACTACTTTTCAACAGAAAACATCTTCTTTTCAAACAAGAATAAGGCAAGTCGCCTCATTTCTTTATCTTATCTAGTTGATGACGTAAATGCGGTGTTGACTTTATTTTACTGCGAGTGAGCGAAAGCGGAAATGCATCGCCGTAGTTCTCAACAGGTAGCGGCTTACGTTTTCTTATTGCTGAAAGCTATTTCTTTAAATAACACCTGTAACTTCAAATAACTTTTTCAACAGACTCGTAATAAGGCATAACCTACATTTTTGTTGTATAATAGGGATGAGCAACCTTTTGGGTAATCAATGGGTCAATTTCAATTTCAATTTTTTGGCCGGCCACACATAGATTAACTCTTATTAACGAAACATTGCTGTGTAATGCACGGCGCAACGCACTTGAGAGAAATCTGTATGAATTAAGGACGAACAAAAATGCTGTGTTTATGTCGGCACTACAAGACTGGGGGCGGACATTACGTCTGTGTATTCATAGATGATACATAGATGCTAGAAAATACAAACTTGCAGTGAATTTTCGGCGCGTCTTGAGTCTAGAGAAATAAGCTCCAGCTTAGTACCGCCTCCCGCAACGCTGACTCGATCTAATATATGAGCGCTGCAATCAGTATTAAACAAGTAAGTCGTCGATAAGTAACTCGTCACAAAAAATATTTCGGTTTAGTATGTACTACCATTTTATTATAATCAATTTTATAACAATATATTGAAAATCTTAAAACTAATTATAATAAAAACTTAACCTAAACAAAATAAAAGGAGTCCGTGCCCATGCCGCGGTGCCATGCCATGGAACCATGCCGCGGTTCCAAGAACACTAGCTGCATTCCCGCGCTGGATAGCAATCGCAATTCTCTGCGCGAGATATGAACCAGCCCTATTGTCACCGGTAGCGTCGATCAAACGTGGTACTATTTGTTTGAAAATTTTTAGGCACACAGACCCCACGGGCCAAAGGTGTCAAAGACACGCGGAACAAATACATAATCACTGCTTAGTGAGATATATTTATACCGCTTGGCTTCTTTTGCAGCCTCCGCCCCAGCTCCAACCCTCGAAAGCGTTCCGCCGAGGCAAGAAGGGGCCAATGTATCGATGCATTTTGCATCCCATGCAAGGGCCCTCCCCCGCTCCCAAGGAATTAGTGTCAGGTCATCTGGCCGCTTGCCATCATCACGTACTATCCCCACTGGATCTAAAACCGAAGGGACATCAATGGTGGCAAGCGCCCGTTTAATGATGTCGTTAATTGAGCTGTGGCGGAAAAATCTGCCAGCACTGCGCTGACAGAAGAGACCATGAAGTCCGGACTTATCCACGACGCTGCCGCATAGACACCGATGGCGTCGGCAACCCGGAAACTGCCACTGTCGAAATGTGTTCCGAGGTTGGCAGATGGTACGGCGTTCAGCTACTGCCCCCACTCGGGTTCTGAAACTGCTAGAAGCCGTGCGTGGTCTTGGACATTGAAAGAATTTTGAATCATGTCCCTATAGACTCCCTGCACTAGTGGAGCATCCCAAAGATTTTGACGGTTAGGTTCCTTTGAAATGGTTCCAACAGAACAGGCAGCCCTCTAAGCCTCGATTGCGTCTGATACACAATGTATTTTAACTAAATGGGTTTTGTGTACGAGCGGACAGAGTTTTGAAACACTATGAACAGACGACAGAAAAGCCGGAAGAGCTACACTAGATTTTTTCTAATACCTATGCCACCATAAATAATAGGCAAAGAAGTTTGAGTCCAGGAATTTCTGTCCAATTTGATATTTACAATTTTTTCCAAAGCATTTTTGAGGGTGACATCTAGGTTTTCCAAAAGTTTCTTATGTTTCCAGATCTTAAAACCCGATCTTAAAACATAAGTAAAATATAAACAGACAGTATTTAAGTATTGTATATGCTATGTGAGAATTTATAACAGCTAATTTGGTAACGTTTTCCGAGAGAATTGGTGATTTCATTTTTATGATTATTATACATTTTTCATTACATTACATATTCTGACTGAATTTGCATTAATTATTTAACTATAGCGATCATTTATTTCAAGTTAGAATTGATTTGACACAATTATTTTTTATTGTATAATGGATTTTCCACAAGAGAAAAGTTCTCAGTTGAGTTTTTTCTTTTCTTTATATAGTTAGCGATAATTAGCAACTTTCAAACTATAACTTCAGTCAGTTGAAGTTTTGAAGCCAAACATGACTTCAGAAGAATATTAAGAGGTGGTACAGTCTTAGTTGAAAAGGGGAGAATCCAACGCTGCCCCAATATTCCATCGCGAATCTTTTCGATTATATTCATAGTTCATTTGGAGAGTAGTGGTTGCCGGGTAAACCAACAAACATAGCGATCTTCTTACTCCTCAGCAACGTTTTTATAATTGGATTTCAGTACTGTTTGATGTTGAATCTTGAAGTGCATTGCATGAAGGTTGCAGCAACCACTTAACACCACTACCACGAAGCCAGTACGCACGATTGCGACTCATCCATACGTTGAACATGAAAATGTGTAATTCGAAAATCTAGCAAATATATTTTTAATCGTTTTCTCTACACCCAAGTTTCGAGTTACCTAAATAAAAAAAATGTTCATCAAAACTTTCCAAAACACATCTCTATTCAAGAATCGTACCAACAATTAGTTGCTATAACTTAATGACGACAAAAAATTAACATAATCAACCGGGTGTTTGCACACGAATGTCAACAAGAGTACACTGGTCATAAAAACTAAATTGGCTTGCTGCGTCTCTCAGCTGTTGCCCGCAGAGTACGTGGACGGCATAAAAAGGTGCATCACAAAGACAATGAAAAGGAAGACGGCCAATTGTGCACAAAATTATTTGAACTTTTGCCAAAGAATAAATAAATCCAGTAAATCATAAAAATACGATTTATAGGAAATAAAATGTTAAAAGTGCACAATTTGGACTCAAAACCCGTGATTTTGATTGTTTTAATATCAGCTTCCTTCATCGCAGTCGAATAATAAAAAAAAGTTCACCTGCGTTATAGGTACCATGTTCAAATAGGAATTAAGTAACTACACAAATGTAAATCCAGCGAAGTTAAACTTCGGACCCTAGAAGAAAATTTTCGGGAATTATCTCTAAAATTCTATTTCTTTCAAAAAAATAAATATTAAATATTTTAATTCAAAATAGATTCTTTACAGAATTATTTTAAAAGTCATATTAAACGTCATATATATTACCACTGAATCGTAGTGTTTCTTTTGATCTAAGTCTGCGAAACTCCTCTCTTTCTTTTTCTCACTAAAAAGATGTTTAAAAATATGTCAATATTGATTGATAGCCACATAGAAAGACCATTATATACAACTATATCGCTACAGCAAAGCTCATATACAAATATATTTTTAAAATAAAATGTGATTTTAAGGTTTTACATGTAAGGTTATGATTCTCATATTATACTAATTTTCGATATTATATACAACTAGCTTTGCCCGCGACTTCGAATGCATTTATTTTATACATTTTCACAATATTAAATAACCTACCCATACATGCACTCAGTCATTATTTAATTTCTAGCCTAATTTACGAAAAAAAACGTAACTTATTATGCACCAAAACCTTCCTCAGGAATCACTTTACCTGTTGTAGGAAACTGTGAGAAAATCCGTCCAGTACCTACTTTTTGAGTTTATCGCGAACAGACAGACAGAAGGAAGCGGGGGCTTTGTTTTATAATATTTATAGATGTTGTATTTTGATGTAACATTTGATTGTGTTGTGATTTGAGTGACGTGATTATTTTGACACTGGTTACAGAGAAGATGGGATTTAAGAAAAAAAGGAAAAGGGCGGAAGTTGAAAAAACTCTGGCGGTGCATATAACAAGATATGAAAAGGAAAACTAAGATCAAGGTAATATATAATAATTTAAACTCATAAAGTTTAAGTGCATTAATCTATATATTTTAAATAAGGTAACGCTTTTGTATTATCTGGTTTTGTTACTTGTGTATGCAGTTCGAAAATTAAAAAAAAATACATGCTGTCATGCCGGCATGTATTTTATTTATTAAAACATACACCGGGAGTAACACAGAGGAAATAAGCCTATAACAGCCCACTCTACATAATACCAACAGACACTTGCTTATATTTTATCGTTTGTTATAAAGAACTCTATCACTTTTAAAATTGGAAGTAACTCCCATTTATCGACTGGGCAGCGATACTCAAAGTGTAAACATTAATAACCGCCCGCACGTACCCCTGTTTCGGCGTGACTTGTGTTGAGAGTTGCTTTATTTTCATCTTCATTCTCCACGTTTCCTATTCTTTTTATTATTTTAAAAGACATTAGAGAAAACTCTATAACTTTTGAGTTTATTTTGTAGTCACGATTCACAGAAAAATCTAGCGCTGAAGAGACTTGTTTTATTCTTAACACTTTGACTGCGGCTCGGCTCGGCGTTGTGGGACGCAACACTAAGCATGAGCGCATTCCTTTAGACTGAAGATGCGCAGGCAATTCACTCAAATTTTGTATTTTTTAGCATTTGTCTATCATTACGCATACACAGACGTAATATGCGCACCCAATCTTGTAGCGCCGACATAAACACAGCACTTTTGTTCGTCCGTAATCAATACAAACTTGTCCGTACAACACAGGTGTACGAGCCGCAAGCGCATTACACAGCAGTGTTGTAAGTCGCAGGGAAAGTGTTAACAAAGCTGCAAAATCCAAAAAGGTTATGTTGTGTTTGAAGTATAATTGAACGGAATACAGTTGTATATTCGTTCGTCATTTAAATTTATATTTTTTCAATGATTTTCATATAAGTAGTGCAATTAATTATTATAAGTTTTTGACAGTCACGTTCACGTGGAACGAATTTAATATCCTTAAAATTAAATTATCCTTTAAATAAATTAAAAATATATAGTTATTTTTAATTTTCATATGTACAATGATGAAAATCTTAAAACTAATTACAATAAAAACCTAACCTAAACAATCTAAACGGAGTCCATGCCCATGCGGCATGGTTCCAAGAACACTAGCTGCATTTCCGCGCTGGATAGCGATAGCAATTTTTTGCGCGAGATATGAACCAGCCATCTTGTCACCGGCAGCGTCGATCAAACGTGGTACAGCAGTATTTATAGTACATTTAATTTTAAGGCAATTAAAAATACTTGTCGTGAGTACCTCTTGTATAATAAATATGTAATAATTATGATATTAATATATTAATAGAAGGTATTATCCTAGTTCATTTGATGTAGCTTCATCTTTCATCCATTATTTGTTCGCCGAATAAGGCTTAAGGCTATCTCAGACTTACGTAAACGTACTTGTGCGGATTATTATTACGTACGTACGTAGTACTTAACCTGCTCATTATGATTTTGGACGTCTGAAATACGACCAATGTACCGTATATTAGGGTCGTCACAATACCAGTAAGTACGAGCCATATCGACGGGTAGGGAGTACTGGAGGGAGGGAGGGACGGGGAATACTTTACTTTCAATTACTTTCTTAAACAATTTTTAACCGATTTAACTAAATGTGGAGGTGTCCAATTTGATTGTATTTTTATGTTTCTTGAACTGAAGTCCTGTCTGAATACGTAGATGCATTCCTATTCCTGAGGACTGAGCGATCACAATTCTCTTCACGAGATTAGTACCAGCCCTCATGTCACTATTATAGGTGGGAGAACTATAGTTCGACCGGGAAAATACAGCATTTGTGTTTCGGTTGGGGAGGTGCGGTTGTCGGCTATACTTTGAAGCGAGGCGACCATCTTAGTCCTCAGGAGTAGTTTCGGTCGTTTTCGTTGTGTGGTTGTAGATGGATATCTATGGTTTGCGACTATTTAACTTCAGGTGGTTTGCTTGCTCGTTTGTTACTCTTCTCACATAAAAAGGTATATATTGGATCAATGTATTATATTTTCATTATGTCCGAATCCTAATCCATACGGAGACAAGTTTCGTACTCGGTGGCGACGTGACGCCCAAACGTTACGTACGTACGATTTCGAACACGTACCGCGTTATAACTTTGGAGATCAATTAATGAGTTACAGTTTGTTCGATGGCGACCTATATAAGTTCAAATGTGTTCTTTCATTAGCTAACTGCCGTCACGCCCAATGCTAACATACGCTCGAGTAAATAATAAAATGAATCGTCGCGGCACGTCTGGCGGATGTGAAATATCGAAATTATTTTGGTTGGTTTATTTAAAGGAAATAAATATGAATTAATCAAAAACAAGACGTGTTTGTTTACGAATAATAATTAAATTATTATTAATACTATATTTCGTAAATGTAAATAAAACCTAATATAATACAAATAAAGGAAAATTAAATTAGTACATTAAAACAGCTCAATTCCTAATATTTTAATATAAATACGCAACTATGGCACGACGATGCGTCGACACACCTGGTCTGGACTACCCATCTGGACTACTAGATGTGTCTCATCAAGTCTTGAAATTTCAATAATATTCTAGTCGACTATTTCTTCTTTGTAAAAGTAGTAAACGTACAAACCACCCTATTTTAAGTCCTCGCTGCAGCGCATGGAACTTAACTTCCAACATTAGGACAGATTTCTATCTCAATTCTATAACCATAATACAGGACTTAACTCCACCTAATTTTGTAGACAGACACGTTGCTACTACTTAGGATTTACCTAGAAGTTCGACTCGCTTGTAAGTTTAGCTTTGAATAAGATCTACATAATTAATTGATTACATTGTAATCTAAATCGACCGACCACTTAAATGGAATTTAGCCGTGACCACGGGCCATGCAACTGGTTCGAAATATCAGCAATTAGGAAACGTCAATAGCAAAATGTAATTCAAATTTATTGTAATGTTGACTTTTGTGCGCGAAAACTGCGAGCAAAACCCAGTGACAAATAGAAAATAAAAATGTTGATTGTTTTGAATACCTGACTTTCTCTTTACACGAAGATAGTTTTGCGACGTGACCGCAATGTTGGTAACATCTGACGCGAAGCACGTAGTGCGCTATGATTTAGAGATCCATCAGTAAATATAGCAACTTCGATATCCAATATCCATGTGGGTTTTTTTTTGTTGAAGAATAACTAACAATTATGCAAGCGCTCTGATGTTAAGAAGTCGCTGCAGCCTTTGGACATCCACATACAGCCTATCAGAAGTCGTGTGTAGATGCGTTGCTATTCCTGAGGACTGGGATAGTAGTCAGGCTTGTAAGACAATACATCTCTCTAACCGAAAGACATGAGTTGCTAGACGGCGGATTATGAGCGTGGCGGTGATACCTCCCCGGTCGTTCAAATTATATATCGACCGAGGGGATCGTCCATTTGTTTATATCTTTGGTTTTCTATTATGCCAAAACTACTGATCTATTTTACTTCAAAATTGGTATGCAGTTGGCTGTACTACTAGCCATGATGCACCTGAGCTGTAAATCAACCCACTTAGTTTAGTGATAATAATAAAACTTATATAAAAAAGAAAATTATATAAAAAACACTTTAAGTAATATTTTTCACATAACTTATACAGTTCTAGCAGTCGCTTAAGTTTGTTACACAAGCAAAGTCGCGGCTTAGTGCGAGTCAGCGGGCAAGCATTGAAAAATGACGAGAATTCACGTAAGCGGTAATATCTGTCATTTTGTCATCCACTGTCATGACAGCTCTAAACTGTATTAGTTGCGAGCTCTCGGCTCTCGGCAGGTGTTGGGCGCTGAGTTAGACGGCTTAAACTAATTAATTGGTTCCAATGTAGTTCTACTTGGGAGGTACCTCCGCCACCCTCATAATCCGCTTATATAAGGTAACTCATATAACTATTTGTTTCGGTTGGAGAGTACGATTGCCGGCTACACTTTGAAACGAAATACTTAGTCTGGGAGTATCAGAGCAACCACGTGCAACCTCAAGTAAGACTTCAATCCTAAGTTTGTATATGAAAGTGCATCGGCTGTAACGATTGCTTATCATCAAGTGGCCTGCCAGTGTGCTTGTTTGTTACTCTCCTATACGAATAAACAAAATTGAAGTATCTGTTTCGAATATCAAAATGATATGTTTTTACTATATGCATGTGAATGTTTCAACGAACAAAGAAAACGCAATCTTTATTTTTTGTCTGCCCTTGTCTGTCCGGCCATTAGTCACTATATCGTGTCTTTCTTCTCTAAGCCGCATCAGGGCAATGTGGTGGAGAATGCTTCAGGTTTGTTCCTGAAGTATACTCTCCGACACATCCATGCATTCGTGTTTTGAATTACGTTTTAATTTCTGTTGTCTATAATACGTATATACATAGGTACCCTATTAATACTCAATCATCAAGCCCACAAAGAGGGATCAATACCTATCTATAGTTAAGTAGGTGCTTTCCTAATCACGAGAAGTAAGAATGGCTTCTCTCTTGTTAGTATAAACTACTGAAAGATTTCCTTATACTCTGGCAGAGTGGCATACGTATACGTCCATAGAACTTAGACGACTAAGATTAAACTGTGTTAGCTGAGTTTGAACTGGCACTCTGGTACTGTTGGCGGGTACAAAGTGTCGAGTTTGTCTTGGTTTGCTTTATAGATGTCGACACTAAAAAGACAGTTCGCCGACCATATTTTCGAGTGATGCGATCATCTCAATCCTCAGGAGATGTAACGCATCCGCAGAGAACGTCAGGTAGGACTTCATACCATATATCATCTGATATGTGGAAGACTATGGGCTACAGTGACTACTCCCAATACCAGGTAGATTCAGCTCGTTTTGTATTCTGTTTACTTAAAAAATCGAATACTTATATTTAAAAATTTCCAGGACCATGGTCTACTAACATGGTGACTATTTGTCTCAAAGATCCCTGCTGATTATTTTATAGATACACTTCAAATAAATTTGAAAACGGTTAACGAAGACTAATGAGGTCAGACACCTAATCATCCTTTTCGGGTTCGCCGCAGTCAAGTGAAGATATGCGTATGAAATGGTCTGAATAGGCAGCGTAACCTTAATTCTTAGTTTTTAACAAGAAAATGTTTTCAAACAGAAACGGTAGTTAAAACTTGTGTCACTCGGAAAAGTCCCAACAAAATCGTTGACAGCGGGAAAAAGTATGTAACAACAAACTAATGCTTTTATGCTAACTGTAATGAAAGTGTTATTGTTTGTTTTTTATGTTAAAAGATGCAGAATGCAGACCATGGGAATCTACGTTGAAACTCAGACAAGACCACCTGACGTCGTGCATGCGTTGCTATTCCTGAGAACTGAAATAATCGCTTCGCTTGTAAGTATAGCTGTCACTCGCACATCTCCAATCGAAATAAGAGAACTGCTTTATGGCTGATTATGGGGGCGGCCGTAGTACCTCCTCGGTACAACTGTTTCTTCCACCTTGCAATGCATATATATATATATATATATATATATGGAGACGAACACAAAGCTGAATCGATTCACTTTTTTTTAACAACTTTTCTTGTTTGATGTATATTACCG
>DWON01007719.1:0-12670 GCA_018251015.1 Phocides pigmalion okeechobee
TAACCTAAACAATCTAAAGGGAGTCCGTGCCCAAGCGGCATGGTTCCAAGAACACTAGCTGCATTCCCGCGCTGGATAGCAATCGCAATGTATTTATTGTTTATTGACGTAGAGTTCCGTAAAGGATGTACTTTGTAAAAAATATAATTAAATTTTGATTTTAAAACCTGTTATTCCTATGAATACGCGTATGTGTACTCCTCGATTTTTACCATTTTTCAGCGTGTATCTCGTAGATAAGTTTTTTTTGTAAATAAGTGTAAGCTGTAAACAAGTATACAAATCTCTTAATGTAAGGTGATCGCTGCAGCCCATGGTTATCCACAAATAACATGAAACAGGACTAAACTTGTATCTGAGATCGTACGTAGATGCGTTGCTACTTTTGAAGACTCAAGTAGTTGCCTCACTAAGTGTAGCTTGCAACCGCACCCCTTGAAATGAAATGCAAGAGCTTTTTGACGGCGGATTTGTGGGTAACCGTGGTACTTCCCCGGTCAACATATACTTCTACTAACTATTAGTTGTACCTACTAAGCAATTATTTTTATAAATTATTTCGTATATTTCCTAAAATAATAGTTATAAATAAACTCCATAGGATCAATGGGGTCTACCCTTAGACTACTGAACCCTAAAAATCGACAAACATTGCCCTCACTATTTGCATGGAACGTGCGACCTTAGGGACGTCGGATTAACATTCATTTATTCGAAATATTTAACATATTCTAATAAATTCATTCCTTTGGGTGCCCGAAAAAAGTAACTCGGTTATTCTTCTCATATTTACGCCGACGAGACAGCGTATTATTTATTTTTACACCTGAGAAATCTGGGTCCAACTGTTGACGGAATAGTTGTGCGAGTTTTCATCCTCCGCTACTTCATTTATCACTAGCCGTGCCCACGACTTCGTCTGTGATGATTGAATTAAATTGACATAACTTCTTTATTTGTTAACCGATTTAAATGAAAAAGAAAACACTAAATGTTAAGTGAAGCCTATCGCAATATAATCCTGAAAACTGCACTCAAATCGGATAAGCCGTTTCTGAGATTAGCGTGTACAAACATACAGATATACAGAAAAACAGACAAAACAAAGCTACCTTGTTTTGCGTTCTCTTTCCTAGATTATATATATATATAATCTACGGACGCCAATCATTTACACCAATTTGTTACAGTTTTAATATATATATATAGATTATTTTGCATGTTTTTCTTACCCACGGCCCTTTGATTCCATACTAGGCAGAGCCAGTGCTACAGTGATCAGATAACTGATAAACGTGCATATACATTTCTAAATACATACCTTAATAGGTAATATAATTACACCCAGACACAACAGAGTGGATTCGAACCTACAGCCTCCGGTCTAGAAGCCCAGTAGATCGAGAAGCCAGTCAGATGGTAAAAACTGTACACTTCGACCGGGTAGGTCGGATGCAGTAAATAGGAAGAAGAGGAATACAAAATAACCGGCACAAAAAAAAACAGAACTGAAGTTCTCTCCAACATCTCTTCAACCGATACAAAAGAAATCCAATATAGACCGGAATAATGGCCAATTATATTCAACTTCTACTCACGCCATCTATATCTCCAGTTTTTTTACTCCAACTCAAGAAAAAAGTATACAGAACCATACTTAAAATGTTACAATATTTTCTTACGCCAACCATCACTAAGGAGGGGAGCTGGCGACATCCAAATAGGGTAACCATATGTTTAAATTTTCTTAAAATCCTGAATAAGATTTGGACATAAAAATGCCCGCACCTTTCACATAAATTAATAAAACGTGAAAATTTTATAAGAATATAAAGCCAGGCGTGTTTGTGTAATGCGAATTGGAAGAATAATAACTGTACACTATCAACTATCTATAAAATAGTTGTCAACAATGCTTTTAAAGTAAAGGTGGTAGAGCCGTTAGAGCTAGCCGCTCGCCCGGGGCGGCTCCACCGCCACCTTCATAACCCGTCGTAAAACAACATGTTCTTCATGTATTGTGTTTCGGTTGGGAAGGTGAGGTTGCCAGATACACATTATTGTAGGCGACCATCTTAGTTCTCAACAGTAGGAACGCATCCACGTCCATCCTTAAATATAACTTCTGTTCTATTTGAGATTGGACATGGTTGCCTATTGGCTTCAGTGACCACTTCACATCAGGTAGCCTGCATGCCCGTTTCTTACTCTTTCACAATAAAAAAAAAAAACATATAATTCTGAAATTTATACATTTTACTATGTAACGGGTACTCATGATTAACGATTTTAATTACTTATATCTCGAACCAATTGCATAGCTTATGGTCGCGTCTTAACTGGCAGTTTAACTGTGTCCACGAGCAATGTCCGGACAAAAGGCCGAAAGTCCGGACACATTCTAACTAACTCAAAGGGATGGCCACCCTATATGCCGAAACGCTTCATTTAAAAGGAAAATGCGACCATGTAATATGCATTGCGATTAACATCGGAGGCTTTGTCAAAACAGTTACGTGGCACCGGGGAGTTGTGATCGCAATAATGAAAAATAAATTAACTGAAAAGTTTCTTGGAGTGACGAAACTTTGATACTTCATTACAAAAAATGAGTGAGACAACAAGAAGTAGGTAAGTGCGTATCGTGTCACGCGCAGAAAATGGTTCCGTATTTAAAATTGTATGTAACCGAAAAGATATGGTTTATATGATTTTAAACTAATTTTATCGCGGAATTTAAACATTCTACTATGTCCCGGGTAAAATAAAAAACATGTAAATACCACATAACTTATTCAAATGAAAGTTTGTTTAATTGTTCAGTAGCAACAATTTTAATGACTTTAAAAGCAAATTTCTCGCAAGCTACAGAATTACACAAAAAAAACTATTTTGAAATCTCTATACCATTTCTGAACATCTATTCTATGACATCACAAATGCATACGTTATTTTTTAAACGAAAGGAGCAAATGTGCATGAAGTCCCCGTGACTGTAAACGGTTACTACCGTCTGCCGACTATACGGCATCTAGAATCTATAACCGACTCATTGGTACCAAATTCGATCAATGATACGTTGCTACTCCTGAGGACTAGGGTTTTTGCTCCACATATAAATGAGCCGGTAACCAAAACGCAAGAAAATTTTGCATGTTACAAAGATTTAATATAAAGAAGCCATCAAAGTTCAGCATCAGCAATGTATATGCGATCGACTTTCACGGTAGACATTTCTTTTATATGGAATTGGTTACCTATGTTAATAGTACTAGTGATTACAAATAGTACTAATAGTACTAGTCCTTTACTACATCAAATTTATAAAAAAAAACTTCTTGGAAACAACATACTCTATCTAAATCTTTCTTTAACCATGTTCTATCTATATATATATTTATCTTTAACCATTATTAATAAAAAGAGTTATAAACTCGTGGATAGTTAAACCGTAAATATTCATTTATTTAACTTGCTCATACCATAGGGATTCCCAACAACACTGTTAAACAAATTAACAAAATGTCGAGGGGACCAACTTTGATACTCCATGTTTTAATACTTAGCAATAAGACTCCAGCATCAAACGAGCCCTCACGAAACTGTTTTGTTTTTTTTATTTACTAAAATTTTTTTTCATCATCAACCAATGAGTTTTATCACAGTTAATAGTTATACAATTTGGACACAAAGAAAACAGGATCAGACATAATATAGATATAAAATAACGTACTCCGCCGTGAAGCAATTCTTGGGTTTCAGTTAGAGGTGTGGTGCCATCTATATTTACAAGCGAGACAACCATCGTATTTTATAAAAAATCCAACTAAAAAAAGCATACGTTGCTACTTTCACGGACTAAGACGGCCTTCTTGCTTCCTCCATTCTCCTCTCCAATCAAAACACAAGTAATATTTTACGGATTATGAGGGCGGCGGTGGTACCTCCGGTCGAACTAGTTCTCCCTCCTTTTACAATACAGTAATACAGTAAACGCGATCTAACTAACACCCCGTACTGGTGCTACTTTACCAACCTTGAGTACAAATTTAGTGCGACCTTAAACATTGAATAGTAAACAAACCTACATTTAACTCCACAATACACGTATTTCCTGACAATTACCCAAAGAACGGGCAATAAACTTGTACGTAGCAAGACATAATTATCTGCGGCTTGTAATAAACGTAAAGTAAACGACAGTACTCAAGGAAATGCATACATTGTTGTAGCCGATAAACTAATGCCAAGTGATCGCTGACGTCCTTACCATGGAAATACATACATACGTACAAATACAAGTAATTACACTAGATAGGTGTTACACGAGTGTAACGTGCATAGCTCCGTGGCTCGTATACGTCGTAACACTAAAGTGTATTGTAGAGCTATAGTACGTCCGAGAGATACCCCCTCTATCCTCATAATCCGGCGTAAAGCAATGATTTACCTATTTATTCTTCATTTGTACCATAGAAATCGTAGGAGCAAAAGGTGAATTCAATACTAAAATAAGTCTCTGCCAGTCAACTTACAGTTAGGTGTCAGATGCACTTACAAGCAAGGTGATTATCTCAGTCCTCAGGAGTAGCAATGCATCTGTACACGACGTCAGACGGGACTTTAGAACCGTTTTTAGTTGGAATTGGACTGCTGAAACCAATTTCTATTAGACGACCTGCATGCTCACGTGCTACTCTTCCATCATAAAAAAGCAACTTAAGCAACTTCTGACGCGGTCGAAAATTGGATGGGCGACCATTAGTGGTAAAAAACATACGCGCGCTTGTTTCAAAGGGCACGTTAAGGAATCACTCTCACTTGTTATCGATACATGACAGTCGTTAAAGATTGTCAGCTGGGGTTGCGTTCGGAAACCGTCTATAGATTAAATAAGATTATAACTGACATTTGTGAGTGCGCTCTCAGGCCTATTCGAAACAAATGCATTTGATTAAAATTGATTTGTTGGAGGTTTGTTGTGGAGGAGGCGTTGTTTTCAACCCGACAATACCGAAAGACCTAGTTCTATGAGGCGGTTGTTTTCAACCCGTCAATGCTGATAGGCTTAGTTCTGTCAGGCGTTTGTTTTTAAGCCGATAATGCCGATAGGCCAAGTTAAGTCCAGCAGGTTATTCACTAACCCGTCTCTCCACCAATATTTTGAACTAGCTTGCTGGAATGTGCCCTAGACCGTCTCCAGTAGAGAGTGAATGATGCCCACTAGAATATAACAAAAAAATCTGGCGGTTATCAGCTATTGTAACTAGCACTTATGGCTTATGTGTTGTGCTTACGCTAAAATATTTCTTCCCAGAGAATGTCTATACCCAGTCCTTTTAGACAAATAGAGAAAAATAAGAGGTGGTTTAAAACTATATACTTAGTTAGTATGCCTTAACAAATAAATAAATCAGTACATGTACATGTACATTATAAATATACATTTGAAATTTATATGTAACAAATAAAAATTTCACACTCATTAAATATTAATTTTGATGAAACGAGAGTGAGAGTTTAGTAATGGGCCCTTATTGCAAATGATCGCTCACCATTGGTTTACGTCAAAACTCATACATTTTGTACGAAGCGGATGAGCTGAGAGTTGTTAATTATTAAAAGACCGGGTACCGGGATATTGGAGCCGGGTACAACCCCCATAACTTGTAAATGTACCCCCATAAAGTTAATTAAAATTAACACGCATTGTGTTTAATATTTGAACGGAAACGATTAATTTATGGCGGAATTAGTTAGTTAAGACCACTTTGGATTGCGTGTTACGTCATATTGCTTGGTATGTGACGTGTTCCACTTGGAAACAGCTAACGCATAATGTCAATATATTTAATACATACGACTTTAAACTAATATTATCACGGAATTTACACATTTTTACCGCGTGACTTTATTAACGATTAACGAACGAACGAAATGATTAATGATTTTTGATTGCCGATGTTTCAAATCAGTTGCATGGCTCGTGGTCACGGCGAAACCACCTCCGCCACCATCGTGAATACCTAGTACATAGTAAAAATTATAAACACATATTTTAATGCAAGGATTTTAACATGGTAACGATGTCTTCTTTGGAAAAAATCCTTCACTTTCACATAACACTTCACCTATTTGTAACAATAGTGTGGCATCTTAAAAAAACTATTTACCGGGAGGCGATTTTTACTTTTAATCGACTCTTACTTTTAATGGCGTAATACTGTTAGAGCATATTTTAGATCAACTAATAATGCAACAATTCGCGTGAAGGTATTGAGAACTTTCAAACAAATTACACGACATAAACACGTTTAAAAAAAAATGGAAAACTGCTACTTGGAATTTTATACTACCGTCGCAAATTGACCATTTGTTATGTGTTCTACTCTGATTTGTGTTTCGCATTCTTGCACTAGCTTGTTATACGACGATAATTTTACCACTGTTAATTTAAAAATATTGATATAATTCCCTTAACTTAAAAATTTATTTAAGCGAAGAGCGCACAGCTAGTCAACCATATAATGTAGAAGTTATTATTTCAAGAGACTCCGATTAACAAAGGTTGCAATCTCTTCAATTTCCCGGTAAAACATAATCGGCAATTCTTACATAAACAGCGCCACCTGGCAACACCGTGGCCCTTCACATCGATCACCCAACAATGGGGGGTTCGGAATAAACGCGAAAATTTGCACCCACCTTGATTTATGGCCGCGCCGTCTACGTGTAGATGCTATCGACAATTGCAATATTGCCAGTGCAAAAAATACGCGCCATAGGGGCTGCGGTGCACCCGGTCGTGGCTGGGAATACGCGTGGGTAAAATGTACTGGTATATAAAAAATCATAAACAAGCCATACTTAAATAATACATTATTATACCATAAGACATGCAACTGGTTAAAAATATCTGCAATTAAAAAAGCTAATCATGAGTAGTTAAACAGTAAAATGTATAACACATATTTTTGGAAAATCTTACTCCCACAGACTCCCCTTCGACTACTTTGATTCTTATACTTACAGAGGGCAAGCGTTGTTCAAATATTTCAAATATTCAAATATTCAAATATTCAAATATTTCAATAATTGTTTGAAATATTTGAACATTTGCCTGTTACGGTGTCATGTGCAGACTGCGTGATCTCTTGGAATTAAACTAATTTAATTTTGTAGTTATTAGACCGAGGCAAAATTTAAAATATAGGATGTAACTCTATATCAAAGAAATCATCCGAAAATTCATATAGCCTGTACTGTGATGGCTAGACAGATGATAAATATAAATATATATTTAAATTATGTGTTTAAATTGATATTTTTTCGTCCAGACAGCAAACACTTGGTGATCACCATAAGCATTTGACCAGGATTTGAATGGAACCCACAACCTTCGGGTTTGCAGTTCGAATCACTATCCACTTATGAAAAGATCAAGAGGCATAAAAACGTAACTTTTTTATTATTAACAAGAAACTTATTGTTATTTATTACAACTAAAGCAATCATATTATTTTATAGCACAACTATAGCATTTGCTGTTTTCACAAAATATAAACAAATAATATTGTGAAGTAATAACATATAACAATATATTTACGCCTTTTAAAACGATGCAATCAGTACATAGAGTATTATTAATGTCATTCTCAAACGCACGTAAAGAAATAAGCTTCTCACAAGCGTCAAATCCCTCCCATGGCAACAGACATGCAAAAGCGCCAGAAAGAATCAGTTCACTTCTATACTCACACGTTATCAATTGGTTATCGGCTACTGAACTCGGGACCTGAAACAAGCACACGGAATTTTACTCATCGATTACGTCCACCGTCGACGTCTTATCGGCATGGCAACTGACGATGAAAAACTCAACTTATCTAAGCTTTTAATTAGGTTGTTGTTAAAAACTGCTTTTGCACAATCCGCCACCACAATTGTATAATGGTATATATGTATTTCAAAGAATGCACTATGAGGGAATAATTACACACACAATAACACAAGATACACATTAAATCCTTAATATCTAGTTAATTCATCTAAAAGTCGTGTTCCTGCAACAACTGTGTTCTGTGAACACAGCATGCTACATTGAATTATATTTTTTATCTTAAAACTAATTAAATTACAATATTAGTGTTACTGTAAAAATTAAGCAGTATGAAAGTTAACAAATTAATTAATTTTACACATATTAGTACCAACACATGTTTCGCCCCAAAACAAGTAGTTTTTAACAACAACTTAATAGCATCGAATTCCGCAAAGTAACGCCTGATACTATTAACTATCTTAAGCTTTTAATTAATTATTTATTTATTTATAAAAAAATGTAAATACGTACAAAGTCAAATTTAGTCAAAAATTAGATTTAACAAATAAAATCACGATCAAATAAAATGTCAAAAAGAAACGAATTAAATAATAATAAAAAATAAAATCAAATAAATTGCCCATTCAAATCCAATTGAAAATAATAATAATAACAAAAAAATATTAAAGTCCAATACAAAATAAAATAAAAAAAACAAATCAAATTATAATTTCTGATGAAAGAACAGGAGCGAACGAGTGTGCAGGCCACCTGATGATAAGTGATCGCTGCAGCTCGTGGATATCAACATCGCAAGCCACTGCAGTTGACTATCAAAGAATTTTAGCTTGAAATACTTTTGCAGTGGCCAAGTATTGTTAGAAGTTAGGCGACCAACTTAGTCTTTAGTAGCAACGAAAAGATTCGGCGAAATTCGATATGGCGATTTTCATGAAATTAGTAAATAATTAACATTAGGATACCTGAATTCTTTTGCAAGAATCAATAGTTTAACTGGGGAGATACCACTGGCGTATAATCCGCGGTAATGATTTTTGTGTTTCTATTAGAGGTGCGGTTGCCGGCTACTCTTACAAGCGAGACAACCCTCTATACCAGAGAGATACCACTACTGTTCTTATAATCCGCAGTAATTGATTTTTTAGTGTTTCTGTTGAAGAGGTACGGTTGCTGGTTAGTGCGTGCGTAGATGCAATGCTACTCTTAAGGATTTAGGCGACCATCTAAATCCTTAAGAGTAGCATTGCATCTACGCACGACGTCAGACAGTGCAGTAGTCCTGTTTGAGTTTGGAGGTGATGATTGGGTAGATATCCATGGGCTGGAGAGACCATTTGACATTTCATGGGTTCCACACATATTTGGTACTTTTCCAACATAATATAAAACTAATTAAATGTAATTTGGAATCACAGTATTATATAAAAAGATATCAAAACAGTTCCGAAAATAAATATGTTAAACATATCTTATGGGTTTCTTACGTCGTTGACCGATAGGTTATCTGAGGTTATACTTCACGTGACGATAGAACTCATCGTTCAAACGTCAATGAATTTTACCATTCGATTGGTGTTGACTAAGTCTGATACCATCATAATTTGTTTACGCCGGAATATGAGGACAGTGTGGGTTTCTTTTATTAAGTAAGAAGAGTAGCAAACGAGCACGCAAACCTGATGAGAAACAAAGGAATGAAACCTAGCACCCTTGAGTAAGAGACTAGGTACCATCAGTAAACTATCTCTGAAACTGAATATCACCTAACAATAATTTTGAAATTTTATTGAACATATTTTATCAATTACGACATAATACCAACTCCATTAATCAAACAACTTTCAAAAAAACAATGAACTAACATCAAATGTCAATGCAAGTTACATTCAAAGGAATTTTATTGAACATTAGCTGTGTCCATGACGTTGTTTGTTTTAAATAAAAATAGCTTTAATTACTCCCTATATCATCAGTGAAAGTCCCATCAAAATCAAGCAAACCGTATTGCTTTTTAAGGATTTTACTTTTTTGTATGAGATCCTAAATTTTTTCTGATACAAATAAATAAATAAATAAATAAACAAACAAACAAACAAACAAACAAACAAACAAACAAATAAATAAATAAATAAATAAATAAATAAATAAATAAATAAATAAATAAATAAAATAGCCTAATTAATCGCCTCAAAGTGCCGTCGAATTCGTTTCAGAAATTTCGGAGATTACCCAGAACTAACGCGTTTCCGTATATATTTACACATACACATGAGAAACCTGTTACATATACAGACAGTATAAATGTATACAGACAGACAAAAAATATTTTTGTGACATGTACCATATATACTTCCATATGCGCTCATTAAAACGCTATATTATTTGGATGTAACGAACGGACAGTTCAATTTTACTTATGCATAAAGATATAGATTAGCGAGATGAATTTGAATAAGTAGTGGAGCCACTTAGAATATCCGAGCAACGTGTGGCCATTAGCCAAACAAAAAATAAACGTTATCTTTTATCAAATCTAAGTTCATCGACCCACGTCACAAATTTACCTTTGCGTTTCAACAAACAAAACTCGTTGTAAAATGTATTTTATTGCAACGGAATAGAGTACACGGGGTACAAACCAATAGTTATGGTGCACGTAATGCTATGGTAAGTTGCAAGTGGTCAAGAATTCGCATGACATAAGAGCGATTTCGTACTTGAGAGACGTCGTGTAATGTCAGCCATTTTTTTGGGAATGTATAATGTTGTGGTGGGTATCTGTAATTAATTCTTGCATGTAAATATCGCGTTGACAGCCATTATTGAATTTAAACGAAAGTTAGGTATCAGGCGTTACTTTGTGAAAATCCGTGCTATTTTATTGCTAAAAACTACTACGGTTACCTTCAATGCGACCATCTTAATCCTAAGGTAGTAAAACATCGCCGTACCAGCTCAGATAGTCCTCAGAGGACATAGGCAGCAACGATTGCTTAACGTTAGTTAAAAATCTACTTTGGTAAGATAACAGGTATTTTTTTAACCTATACCTTCATTTAATCAACAAGAACCCGCTAAAGCAGATTAAAAAATATGTAAATTAAAAATAAGTTACGTTTCATAGAAAAAAAACATTCAAACTTAAAATTATAAAAATATTACTGCCAATTAAAGGGAAAATAATTTATTTATATATACTAAAATATTTAGAAATATTAACCTTCAGCAAAACTTGCACATACAGACTATATACCAATCAAAATAAATAAAAGATTTAATATGAAATTGTGTAACAGATTCCTTTTCAAAGTATTGAAGCTACTCTCCCGTACGTTTTATCGTTCATTCGCAATTCCCAGCCGACTGTGTGTATACTTCCCAAATTCCGCACAAAAAGTGCGACAAAAGCTCGAAGCAACCCTAATCACGGAGCCGAAGAGCACACGGAATGTTTTCGTTGAATAAGTGATATAATTTTCGTAATGGCGGCTGACGGGCGGCGACTTAGGGTTGTCAAATGGAAATATGAGTTTTTTTTTTACTGTAAAAGTAGCAAACGATAATGAAGGCCATCTGATGTTAAATTTTCTTTGCAGTCTAGTATTCTAGCTATGGAATAGGTTTTTTATTTACGTTAATAAAAGAATGTGGATAATAATTATACGAACAAGTTTGCTTAAAGGCGGATTATGACGACAGCTGTGATATCTCCCGGTTGAACTAAGGGTCTACTGTCGTTGAACGTGTAGCAATACTTGTGTTTTGGTGACGATGTCAGCTCAATTACATATGAGACGACCATCTTGACGTATTTAATAAAGTCTTTGCTATGCTTACAAAAAAAACTAAACAAAAGCTAAATTGACGAAATTAATGACATCTTGTACGATTGAATTCATTTTCGTCTTATATTTGTGTTTGTTTTGTTTATTTTTATACCTTTTTTTAATTTTCTCCTCATTTTATTTACGTTATTTATGCCGTTATACTTTTAAACATTATCTTTTACTTTTATAAAGGTACATATTAACATCACATGTGCTGTTCAAGAGCAGGTATGTGCAAATAAACCTTTTTTTTTTCCTTCTGAAAATGCACCAAAAAATAAACAACTTCATTGCTTCAAAACTGCGCTTAAAGAAAAGGTAGATACTTTTGCCGCCCTCATAATGGGTTGGAGAGATGCGGTAGTCGGCTACACTGTGAAGCGAGGCGGCCATCTTAGTCCTCAAGAGTAGCAACGTATCGTTCGAGCTCAGTCGTGTTTGTAGTCGTACTTAGATGTCTATAGTCTGCGATTACTTAACATCGGTCTGCATGCTTGATTGCTACTCTTCTCACAAAAAGAAGACCAAGTTCAAAGTGTCGCTGTGGCAGCCCTACAGTACACGGCACGTTGCATTGCGGCACACAGCTGCAATGGGCTGCATTGCGGCGCGGCGCGGCGCCTTCAGGACTTCGGAAGCACGTGATCCCTACACGCAGAATACGTTAGTGCCGTATATGTTTAAGAAAGTAATGCACCTACGTATCTTTACGTTAAATCATTTGTACGTACACTTTGTACGTAGTTTTCACAACGACACTGACTAAGTACTTTAAAATAATAAACAAGCGTTCTTAATGTTACGAGCTGTACCCGTATAACATAGATAAGATAGAGTAGATAAGAATAGATTAAATTCTTTATGTTATATAACGGGTACTCACGATTAACGATGTTTTATTTTTAATTGCCTAAATTTTGAATCAGTTGCATGGCTCGTGGTCACGGCGAAACTGCGGTGGCGGGGGGTAAACTGTTGACAGCTGCTAGTGACAGATTAA
>DWON01007720.1:0-12669 GCA_018251015.1 Phocides pigmalion okeechobee
CCATGGCCAACCACGTCCAATCTCAAATGGAACAGAAGTTCCATTTAAGGATGGACGCGGAAGAACGCATCCGCGTCCATCCTACTCTTGAGGACTAAGATGGTCACCTCCGATAATGTGTATCCGGCAACCACACCTCCCCAACCGAAACAATACATGAAGAACATGTTGCTTTATGGCGGGTTATGAGGGTGGCGGTGGTGCCGCCCCGGGCAAGCTCTAACGGCCCTACCTTTAAGAACTGAGGTACCCCGGGTCAGAAATATAAACTAAGATACACAAGAGAGTTTTGTTTGTGCGTTACGAATAATTATCAAATGATGCACGGAATAAAGACAAAATTAGAGATTGCATGTCAGTTTCTATGAAAAATATAGTCGATTTCTTCTTTAGGCCGAGTGTTAATACGATTGTTGTTTTATTTTTATTTTGATTGACTATTTCGGAGTCGGCTCTTCAAAATATTGTTCATTTACAAAAAATAGTGAGTTCCATCTAGTAGAATTGGTTACTAATGATCGAACACCTTAAAACAATATATTTAACCATTTTTTAACCTATTTAATTATTACTCTGTATTGATTTAGAAGTCGGTAAAAAGGTTTTTATGTATTATCTGTAGGTCATTTACTAAAGAGACAGGTTATTAGCCATTAGCCAAATGGCCAAAACCTAGAAAAATGTTTGTGAAGTATTCTCAACTTTACTACACTATTAATACGAACATTCGCTACTTTTACAAGTGCTAGATAGTGGTAGGTGCTCAACCGGGGTGGTACCACTGTCGCTCTTATAATCCATCATAAAGCATGTCTTGTGTCTCGGATGCAAGCACGGTGAAAGACTACACTTACAAGCGAGATAACCATGTTAATTGTTATAAATGGCAAAACATTCATCTGGGACCTAAGACAGGCCGGACTTCAATCCTGTTTTGGGTTTATGGGTTGAAGCGACTACTTAACATCAGCTAGCCTGCACGTTCCTTTGCTACTCCTCTCACATAAAAAATACAAATAACGACACCATCAATATTGTAAACATGCGCTTTGAAGTACTAGATAACCAAATTCTCCGAACATGATCATCAAGCTACTTTCTTCTTCAAAAAACCTCATGAAACCTTACCTCCATAGCATTGATTAGCATGCGGGTCAACCTGAACGGTATCTTTTCGGGGAACCGCTCTCGCTTCTGCGTTACTTCGAAGCAGTCGCCAAAGTCAATATGGAGGACTTTCCCGGTCACTCGGTGCAACATGATGTTGGAGGGGTGTCGGTCTCCCAGGCCGAGGATGTAGCCCACCATGCTCATGACGGCCAGCGAGCGGGTGTAGTTCGTCCGACGCTCGAACCATGCCTCTGCCGAAGGACTCTTTAGCCACAGCAGCCGCGAGAGGTCATTGCCCGGAGTCTGTGATAGCGTGTACTCGAATACTTCCACCTTAGTAAAAATTATTCATATAAATTGTAAACGTCTTTTGGTTTCTGATATATGAATTCGAAAAACTCAATTTTCTGAACTAAATTCATTTTGATATGTTTTGTGATTATTTAGTTTTTTATATATAGATTTTAACATAACTCAAATTTTTTAAGATGTAATCATGATACGAAAACAAAACATGTTATATATGTTAGTCTCTATGTAAAAGATAATCTTAGAAATAGCTAAACCCTTTCTGACGAAATATTCACGATAAATAGAGGACTACAGAGGATTACAAGCTTTCTCCCCCGAAAGTATCTAGGAGTCCGGAATGAAAATTAGAAAACAACGAATGAAACATGCAGGAATAGATACTACTATAATTTTACTGCAAGTCTGCAAATTATTAAGGCAACGGAGATACCCCCAAGCTAATCGATAGCTACATTTTCATGATACATTATGATTATATATTATTGATAACGATAAAAAATGTTCATTAAACGTTGCTTATCTTGAAAGGTGATTTCCGATACACAAGCGCCGATTGTAATTGAATTTAGTGTTTTTGCACATTAAACACGTACTGTTCTGTTCTTGCTTTATCTCATTATCGTAAATACTAACGCGTGCCCTCCATAAATGAGTCAAAATTTGCGATTCAATTTTATTTACCGAATGGATTATCTATACATATAGTTTTAAAATATCATGTCTGTAATTCATGTCTGTAAATCAACATGGTTTCCTAAGTAATAAATCGACTTCAACAAATTTACTTTCTTTTATAAACGGTACATCCAAAATAGTAGATTTTAAATCAGTTGTCAATGTTATTTACACAGATTTTAGTAAGGCGTTCGACCTGGTAAATCATTCCATCCTAATTGAAAAACTTGCTTCAATGGGGCTTGGATTTAATCTCCTAAACTGGTGCAAGTCTTATCTTAGTAACAGATCTGCATCAGTTGTCGTGAATGGGTTTAGTTCTAATCCATATGCCATGAGAACCGGTGTTCCACAAGGTTCGTATTTGGGACCTATATATTTTCATTAATGACATTTCCGAAGGCACACGTCATTCACACTGTCACCTATTTGCAGATGATTAGAAAATATCACGATAAATAAACAGTCTTCATGACACCTTAAAACTTAAAGAGGATTTAGAAAGCTTGTCTGGCTGGTATAGGCATAACCATATGATATTTAATGTTGATAAATGTTACCATATGAGGTTTTCTAGAAAAAAAATAGACTGCTTTAAGGAAATTGTTTATAAACTTGGTGATGTCCCTTTAAAGCGTGTGGAGCAAATTCGAGACCTTGGGCTTATTCTGGATAGCAACTTACGATTTGACAGGCATATAGACCGTATAACAAAAAATCTTTTAAAACACTCGGTTTTGTCCTTAGGAATACTAAGGAATTAAAAAAAAGCCGATACAATTATTCTATTATACAATGCTCTTGTAAGAAGTACTCTTGAGTATTCCAGTGTTGTCTGGAATCCACACTATCAAATATACATAGAACGAATCGATAGAATCCAAAAGAAATTTGTTAAAATACTATTACACCGATTAAATATTCGACGAAGCCTACATGACAATTACAGTAAAAGACTGACAAACTTTAAAATGACATCCCTCGAAAACCGCAGAGGTATACAAAACTTAGTTTTTCTCTACAAAATGGAGTGTTGGACTGCCCACAGCTATTAGGCGAAGTAACACTTAATATGCCTTCCAGAATGCCTAGACCAGGTAATTATAGACCATTTGTTCCAAGGCAAACTCTCTCAAATTTTAGCCACTTTTCACCCCTTTATAGATTGATGCGGCAATACAACAATCTGATGTTTTTAAATAAAAATATCGACATATTCGGGGAACGCTAATTGAATTTCAAAAGAACTTGAAGACAATTAATGACATTTATAATGGTTAGAGACAAATGTTTAATATGTTACATAAAATGTTTATATCTATACTAATATATAAAGCTGAAGAGTTTGTTTGTTTGTTGTTTGAACGCGCTAATCTCAGGAACTACTGGTTCGAATTTAAAAATTCTTTTTGTATTGAATAGATCATTTATCGAGGAAGTCTTTAGGCTATATAACATCACGCTGCGACTATAAGGAGCGAAGAAATAATGGAAAATGTGAAAAAAAAACGGGGAAAATTATTCATCCTTGAGGGCTTCCATTGCGTCCGCTGCGAAAACGGTACAAGATACCAAAAATATATGTATGAAAGAATTATTTCTCTTGAAATGATCTAAAAAAATGTCCGCGACAGCATATGTCTATCTTTTAAGATTAACTCACTAGAACCGTTTTCATGGTAATCAAATTTGGTCGAAATTAGTTAAGAGTTTTATCAACGTAATAATATTAATCTTTGTCCAAATAAATGTGTTGTTGATTAAGAGTATTTAATTGTGAACAAAATTGTCTTTGACATCACTTAATTTCAATGAACATCTTAGAAGATATGACAATAACTATTCCACGCGGCCGAAGTCGCGCACACCTAGTCCCATATAATTCTGTTTAGCTTCCAAAAATCTGGTTTCTTTGGAAGATTCTACCTATTAGAATAAATAAAATGTGTAATATAATATTATTCAAGGGTATGTAATGACAATGCCCTTTTCTCAACATCTCCCACACATATCATGTTTTTTTGCCAGTTTTCAGCACAGCCCTCATAATTCTAAATGTTTTATTTTCAGCATTATTCAAAGACTTTTATACAATCATGTGTTCGACCATTTGAAGTTTTATTCCAAGTGTACAAATTAAAGAATTAAGTTCTGGAAAAACATTAAGTACTTGGGCTCTTGGCCAGTGCTCAGGCAGACTGCTATCTTCCTTAAGAATTACTAACAAGCCTATTTCAACAATATTAAACATTACTATTAGGCTGAACATGCAACCATTTTAGTTGTTTTTATAGAAAAAAATATGTATTATTTTTGTTACACTTCCTAAAATTATTACTTAATATTTTTACATGTTGACTAAATCAGTGACAATGGTCCACATGCAAATAGGGCCAGTATTAATACTTATTATCAGTATAACTTACTTTGATTTTTATTTTTTTACCAGTTTTATTTTCATACACTCCTTTTAGGAACCCCTCCAAAGCTTCATAGAAGGCCCACATTGGGGTGTATACATGTTTACTGCCCAGTTTGTATTGTCGTAAGGTTTGTTGTTTTTTTTTATAATGAAAAGGAAATGTTGTCATCAATGTCTTTTTCTTTCTTTTTAAAACTGAAACTGGAACATCCATTGCATCTGCTATACGATTCCATGCCTCATCAACCTGTAAATGGTACATCAATCATGAACAGAAGAAATTGTACTCCTGAGTTGAAGATGACAAGACTGTTCTGCATAGAATTGGTTAATGATTTCATAAGCAACAATGGCCACTTATTATCAGATGGATAATGTGCTATTGCCATTACTTCATTGATAATTTAATTATATTGAGAGTATATTTTATTGAATGAGTCTTTACTCTTACTCTTGTTTAATACAAAAAGTTGCTTAACTCGCACACCACACATTCTTAATTATTATAAAAAATAGAAAATTAATTTTTTTTTAATATACAAAAATCTTACCAAATTCCTATCAGTATGTTTTTTATTTCTCGGGTTCCAAATTATCGGTTTGTTTTGATATAATTCTATGAACTTAAATGTATCTTCATTCGTCCATGCCATATTTTGTTGACAATACATCATGGAAAATAGTTTAATCAACGGACAACTATGATTTAAATTAGTGATGTGTTGGTTTGATTCCTTTGATCTTATAACAAAAACATTGAAGACAATGATAGTAAAAAACACTTTAATAGTCAGGCTTTTAGAAAACTATACTACAATATGGCGTATTTGTACAATGTACACCGGTTATCACCTATTTACCACGGTTATACAGTTGTTACTTGAGCCTCTTATATCATAAACTTTATGAAGTTTACATATACTAATAATGTCAGTTACTCAATTTTTATTTCGTTGATTTTCTGGGTATATTGCAGATTTACAAGTCGATAGCCAGCCTTTGTTTGTTTGAGTTTGACGTTTGTTATTACTTTGTTTTTGACATTAACAGTTTGACATATCATGATTGACGTCATGTTGACAAACGTAGTGATGACTTGAGTTTTGTCAAGGCACTCAAGGAAAATTAAATCCAACATATGAAAGTTATGTTCAATCGGATGTTAGTTATCACTCGCTACAAATATGATAATTCGGAGACATCCATCTTAAAAGCTTATATGAAAGGAAGGCCAAGGTTAGAAAAAACCTGAAAATTATAATTAAATGTACAATTAAAATTAAATAAATAAAAACAGTTATTTGTTTTGTGTTGTCAATGTTGTGAGTTGTCAATGCCAGAACTTTAAAACAATGTAGTAAAACATAATAAAAGTAACCTGTTTTTTAAAAGGAGTAGAATGAATTAATAAAATTTAATTCGTAATAAAGTGTAAAATCTTTCTTAGAACAATCTTCGTCGTTATTATATATATGAAAGTTTTGTGTATACTTCAGTACGTAAATTATTTATGATGATTGAGCTCTCGGCTAAGTTAACCACTGGCACTGTGTATTTAGCTGGAGAAGCTCTAGAATGCTGCATTACATTTTGTCATACTACGCAACCTGAACATAGGAACTCTCAAAGCCATAGGTGAGTTTGTTTTGTAGTTTAACTTGTATGAAAACAATCTGTACATATTCCACTACTCAACACTAACTGCGGGATACACAACTGCTGTGTTTTACGTTGCGAAACGACTTCTACACAGCTGTTTTGAAACTGTTGTTTGAAATCAAATGCTTTGTTTACGTAGATGCTGCAAGACGGGGCGACCACAACGGTCGTGTAGTAGTAGACGCTACATGGATGCTACCAAACCCAACAATTGTGTGAATCGTCGGCGTAACTCAAGTCTAGACCGACGCTGACTTGATATATATACATGAGCGCTCATATCCTTATACAATTTTGAATTATTCTGAATATATGTATTTTGTTTCAGCGATATCTTAGAAAATCTGGCATGGGCGTCAGCACAGATTCACTGTTTCTACTCTACATCAGGAAGTACAGGTGAAAAGTCTCTTACAGTGGAAAAAACTACCTCACTGGAGGTAACTTCATGTGATATTGGACATGTAGTGTTCCACACAAAACCCAAGATATTATTCTGTGACTTGACTATTCCACTTGGAGAAACAAAAACATGTAAGTGGTCTTACTTAACAGTTTTCCTGCGATGTAGTACTTGGTGTGATGCGCATTGTACATGCCTGTTGTGTTCATACAAATGTGTATGAATTGTGCATATACACAAGTGCTGTATGTACATAGATGCTACAATACTGCACGCACACTGCAGGCATGACGAATTATGGAACATATTATAAAACTATTGCATGTTACCAAAAAAAAAAATTGTACCATACTAGGAAATAAAAGGGCTATATTATTATTATTATTATTACTAGACTGCAGGTAGAAACAAAATCTGTGTAGATACTACATGGATGCAAAAAAATACAACATTTCTAGCAATTGTCGGCATATCTTCAGTGTAGTGAAAACAGCTCCAGTTTAATTCCAGCTCCTGCAATGCTGACATGATGTAATATATGAGCGTATTATTAACATTGGTGTTACAAGATTGCAGGTGGAAACAACATCTGTATAATTGCAGATGCTACATGGATGTTAAAAAATACAATATTTCTATGAATTGTCAAATGATCACCTCTATCAATCTCGTTAAAACATAAGCAGGGAAAGTGTGTTGTGTGTGTTAAATTACCATGATTCTTTGACTATAAGATGAGTAACAAATCCCAGAAATAGACATCAATACTCTAAATATTATAATGTAAATAGTTTATTTCTGATATCAAATAGGTTATGGTTTTAGTTTTGATTGGATAATTGATAAAATAATTGTATCTTTATTAACTTTTTACAGTTTGGTATCGAGAGTCTTTGCCAATAGAAGCACCACCATCTTATAGAGGTACCTCTGTAAAGTATTCTTACAAAGTCACAATAGCCACTCAGAAAGTGGGGTCCCATATTAAGATGGTGAGAATACCATTCAGAGTGTTACCAATCAGTCCTATCATAAATATGCAGGACCTTGCTGCTTTGTGTGGAAATGAAACCACCGAAGAACTACAACCAACAAATCCATTCTCTGAGGAGCGGAAAGTTGAAACTCCTCTTACTATGGCCTTACAAGTTTTACAGGTAAATATGTTTTCTAATAGGTTTGTGGACTTGAATTTATTCTTTAAATTAATTCAATTATCCATGATATTTACTACTCTCAGTAAAAACTGAAATGAAAATATTCTTTAGTACATCAAAAAGGTTATGTTTATATTATTTGTTTACTTTTCCATGGGATAACAGTTGTGTTTCTTACAAGCAAAAAGTATTAATTTAATGAATTGCAAATTTTGTCCACAAATTCCACATACCTCTGGTCTCATTATAAGCCATGTATGTATTATCATGTGGTATAAAATTATCCTCTTATTTTATATTATATGGAAACTGAGTAATGATCACAAATTAGATTATACAGATTTTTCCATGCATCTAAGCTTCTTTCACAGACAAAAATGCAGCTTAATGCTATATTTATATGTCAGTGAGGTCAATAGTAATAGTTGCAATGACAAATGAGCCACAAGCGTTATAAGGGCAAAATAGCTTTTCGACAGAGCCTAGGTGGTGCTGTGCTTGACGGTAACGCGTACTCAATGGCAAACCGCCATGAGAACACGTCTGGGACCTGTCTTACGTCTCTTTGTTATAATAGTACTTTAAAATAATGATTTGCGAATAATAAATCGGTAGAGTGACTTATTTCTTAGTTGCCCGTATACCTATATTTTGCCTACAAATAATGTCTGAAGATGAAGATACCCTTATTACCCTTCTTATCGACCACCTGACCCAACATTTATGTATAAATACTAAAGTATAAAAATTAGTGTTTTGGAGTTTCTTTTGTTGACTCCTCTCCACAACGAAACACTTTAGGAGTCCGTGGTAGTTTATTGACATTCAAAAAGAGTCTACTTTGATTAAAAATATTTCATTTGATTTGAAAACTTTACCTTTGTTTCAGAATCTCACTGCTAGAAGAAGTCCTAATTCATATATGATTACCAACACCAGAGGAAAAGTCGGTCGGTTTTGTTTATTTAAATCTGCTTATAAACTAGGAGAGGATATTGTTGGAACATTTGATTTCTCTGTAGGCACTGTCACATGTATGCAGGTATGCTTATATTGTGGTTTAAATTAAATGAACATGGATACAGCGTTAACACTTCCGTGCGGAGTACAAGACTTATGTGTATTGCGCGGCGCAACGCGTTTGCAGCTTGTACACACCGGTGTTGTACATACAAATCTGTATGCAATACGGGCAAACAAAAGGGCTGTGTTTACGTCGGCGCTACAAGACTGGAGCGGACATTACGTCTGTATATACCTAGATGATATACAGATACAAAAAAATACAATATTTCAGTGAATTGTCGGTGCATTATCAGTCTTGAGAAATGACCTCCAGTTAAGTGTCACCATCCGCAACAACGACGTGATCTATGCCGCATTCAGTGTTAAGTAATTCTAATATAACAGCTAGCTTGAAAGATTTTTATACTACAAACTGTGTCATTTACTAGATGGACTAAAGACGAAATCAATTAGTCATTGCTTTTTCTGCTGTTTTTCTCTATAGTATCTTGAACATATTTTATACAGTGTTTAGCAAACATATCGCTTGTCCGCAAGAATAGTATGTTAACTCTAAACGTACTTTTCCAGGAGAAGCTATTAAAGTTTTTAACGTACTTTTTTAGTCGAACTTAATTCAGTTAGTGCCAAATTTTAACATGATACTGTATTCTTCAGGGCAAGCGACATGTCATGTACCTATGAAATCAATGCAAGTTATACCTTATGAGTTATTTATTATCCAACTTCAAAAAGGCTTACTGGACCTTGGCCCATTTTATTAATGTTGATGGATTTGAACAAATTATTTTTGTTTGAAACGGTCCTCTTTCAATACGAGGAAAATATACCACACTAAAGGTTGTAAAATAAGTGATGAAATAAAAAATGAGTATTGGAGTTTCCATTATAATTCAGTAATGTTTCTATGACGAATATTTACATAATAAATTAAATATTTAAAAAAAAATTGTATTTCTAAGAATGGAAAAACAAGAATTATATGAAGTATGTTTTTTTTTACCTAAAATTATTATGCTTATCAAGTAATCTAAAAATACTAATATGTTTGAGGGGGTACTTAGTTTCTACAACAATACAGTCTAGTACTAAAAATGCTTTAACATATTTCATATATTTTAGGTATCAGTATCATTACAACCTGAAGAAACATTCAAAACAAAGTCGCCAACAAAGAGCAGTAATAAAGACACAAGCAGCAGATCAATGACAGTTGCTAGATATCATGAAGTTACCTTAGGATTAACACATTCACAGCTAATATTACCAATTCCTCTACATATAACACCAGCTTTTGAGGTGGATGAAGGTATATTTTGATATTCTTTTTATTGTGTTATGTAAATGTTTTCTTTTTGTTAAATTGATTTGTATTAATATTGCAAATTAATGTATAAAATATGTGCCTTTGTAGTTTAACCTTTTCCCTGCAGGATACAACAAGTAATACATAGCAGTGTTGTACGCCGCAGGGCAAATATTTAATGTACATCTATTTTTTCAAAAAGACAATACTGTATATGTAATAAGCATAAAATACTAAATTATTTGTTTTATTTACAGTATCATTATCATGGCGTCTACACTTTGAATTTGTGACTACTAATGAGAAATTGCTGCCCACACAGGAGGACAAAGACTGGAATGCCCCTCTTAATGTACCCATTGAAACTATGGTTTGGAATCTACCTGTTAAAATTTACTCAACATTACCCAAGCAAATCACTCAATATCCTGTAGGAAATGATGCTTACACTTTGCACATAAAGTGAACAAAAATATCGATTTTTTTAAATATTTAATTATTATAACGATAGACAATGCATACATTTTTTGATTATTTATTACATTAGTCAGATAGATCTTACATAAGCCATGGGTAACCATATTATTGGTTTTATTGTATGGCATGTTTGTTCAAGTAAATCAGTGTGTAAGCCTTGAGGATTATCACAGCAAGTTTAGGCTTGAAATAATATGATCTGTTACAAAACGTAATTTACATTTTAAAAGCAGCAAGTGTCAGGATTGCATTTAACACTTTTCCTGCAGCTACAACTCTGCTTTGTAAATCTGCGCTCAACGCGCTTGCGGCTCCTACACACCTGTGTTGTAACGACAAATTTGTATGAATTACGAGCGAACAAGTGTCGTTCTTACGTCGGCACTACAAAACTGGGGGCGGATATTACGTCTGTGTATTCGTAGATGATACCCAGATACTAAAAATACAATATTTCCGTAATTTGTCGCCCTATCTTCAGTTTAAGCAAATAAGCTCCAGTTTAGAGTCGCCTCCCGCAATACTGACCCGATCATATATATCCGCGCTGCAGTCAAACTGTTAAATACTATTAACTAGCTAGATAACAGGTTGCTTGTGAGAGCCACCTGTAGTCTGTGGTATAAAATGTATTTTAACTGTATTCCACATTGCAGTCGCATGTTTTGGTGGTTGTCATGAGTGGGCTGTGCAGCAAGTTTAGTTATAGTTCAACAATTCTCAGAGTTATAACAATTTCTACAGAAATATATTGACACTACTATTTACTTACTATTACTTTATTCTTCTGAAATTTGTGGACTTATTGACTATAAATATTTTATACTAATATTGTACATAGTTTGAATGTAAGTGTAATAAAATAATTTATTTAATGAGTAAGTACATATTTTATTCATCAACTGATTCTTTATCCCAATCTTTCATCTTTGCCCCCATCATGAAGTTGTCCCTAAAAATAAAATATAATTAGTGAAATTGAAGCTAAGCCCTTGGGAAGTTAAAATTCTTACAGCATTAAAAATAATATGTTGTGCAAATTATTCTTTAGACAAGAAAACCAAACAAATGAAGAAGTACCTTAAGGCGTTCCATTTTGGTTTCTCTTCCATTTTAACTTCATCTTTCATCGATTTTTTTTCTTCATCAACTATTATTGATTTTGTGTTTCCCATGAGGGAATCTAAAAACATTCTTTTGTCAAACTTCTTGAGAACTTTCTCCCTTTTAGTTTCAGTTACACTGTTGTTCATCTCTTTTTCAATAGTCTTTTGTTGGTTTCTAACAGCGTTAAATAATTGTACTACGCCTTTTGTCGCTATTTTTGACAGTAACCTCTCTCTGTCTTTTTCTAGAATATTTGGTTTCACTCTTATTGAGGGCTTATCTATTTTCTGTAAAGTAATATATTTTTTTATATAAGCATGAATTAACACTTTCCCTGCGGCTACAACACTGCTGTGTAGTTCTGGGCACGACGCGCTTGCGGCTCCTACACAACTGTGTTGTAGCGACAAATTTGTATTGATTACGGGTGAACAAAAGTGCTCCTTTTTACGTCGGCCCTGCAAGACTGGGGGCGGACATTACGTCTGTGTATTCTTAGATGATACACAGATGCTAAAAAATAATTCAGTAATTTGTCGGCGTTTCTTCAGTATAATCAAATAAGCTCCAGTTTAGGGCCGCCTCCCGCAATACTGATCCGATGATATATATCCGCGTCGCAGAGAAAGTGTTAACTGTGGCAAACACGACTGCTATGTTTTACTTTGCATAACGCGCATGCGGCTAGCACTCAGCTGTGTTGTTAGTACAAATCTGTACATGTAAGGGCGAATACAAATATTGAGTTATGTTGGGGGGTTAAAAGACTGCGGCTTAATATTTGGGCTATTTAGATGCTACATGGAAGCTACCAACTACAAAATTGTGTAAATCGTTGGCGCATCTCCTGTATAGACAAAAAAATATCCAGTTTAGTGTTGTCGTTTGCAATGCTGACTTAATATAAATGTGAGCCACACAGTCAAAGTTATAAAAAAAAGTAATATATCCTCATTTTGTCACTCATTTGTACTAATAAATATCAATACTAGGTATCTACAGACATAGTGACTCC
>DWON01007721.1:0-12668 GCA_018251015.1 Phocides pigmalion okeechobee
CGTCTAGTTCGTTTTTCCTTTTTGCGTTCCATATCACGACACACAACACTAATTGTATCTTTACGCACTGAACTTTGAACTTTGCACTATTTGTGATTTACATAGTATCGCCGTGACCACGAGCCATGCAACTGGTTCGAAATATCGGCAATTAAAAATCAAAAATCAAAAATCGTGAGTACCCGTTATATTGCATAAGACACTTTTTATGTCAAACAATATATAAAATATGTTTTTAAAGGTGAGAGAACTATAGTTTGTAGGGGAGGTACCACCGCCGCATTCATAATCCGCCGTAAAATATTACTTGTTTTGGTTGGAGAGTTGCGTTCATCTTAGTCTATTGGCTGCGACAACTTAACATTAGGTGGTTTGTATGCTCGTTTGTTACTCTTTTCACATAAAAAAGTGTTTTTTATTACAATTGTTATACATTTTTGGATACGATATTTCGGCAATCACCAACAAAGTCTTTATAATATAACAAAGTATTTATAATCTTGTATACATGTGAGTGACGCATTTGGCTAAGGATAAGGACTCCCACCGGTCAATTACTAACTTAAATTTCTACCCGACTTGTACTGTTTTGTTATGTTCTCCGACTCTCTCATGCTTGGGTTTCATCAATAGGTAAGAGTGGGATAGATGCTAGTTTTTCTAGTCTGGCTGCCCGCAACGTCATTCACGTGCGGTGAAACGATCTTGGCCTTGTCATCTAGGGCTTCATGTTACTTTGTCTTTGTAGTCACGTTTGCAAGGTGGTAAAATGATACCACATTTCGACGGGGACATACCCAACACTGACCTTATAATCCGCGGTGGACTTATACTTGTTTCGGTTGGAAAGTTGCCGTTGCCGACTACGCTTAGAAGCGAGGCGACAAACTTAGTCCTTACGAGTAGCAACGCATCAATGTGCTTCCTTTTTTATGTTAGAAGAGTAGCAAACGAGCATGCAAACCACCTGATTTAACTAGTCGCAGCACATAGATATCCACGTACAACCACAAACACGACCGAAATCCTGAGCTCCAACTTAGATACATTGCTACTCCTGAGGACTAAGATGGTCGCTTCAGATAAGGACATCGATTCTACTGGAGGTTGTATGTCCATGGAACTGCAGCGACTGCTTATCAGGTGGCCTGCACACTCTCTTGCTACTCTTTACACATAAAATAATCACATTACCGCGTACTCGTAGGCGGTGGTTAATTGGTATAGGTATTAAACAATTAACAGTAAGTCGTTCCTGAAATACTTTGGTAATGGAATTAGCCGATCGATCGAATTTTTATTAGAATACTAGCTGTAGTCGGCATTTTTTGTAACTCAGTGCGGTTAATTAGTAAACTATATATAGTGTACATGTAAGTAAAAATATGCGCATTAGACTACAATACTCTGTCAAAATTTAGAAGTAGTCGGTATAATCTTTTCAGCTAATTTAAACTTTCAGTTGAACAGTGAGTACGAATCAGTTCAAAATATCGGTAATTATATAGTAACCCGTTATATAGTAAAATGTAATTTCAATTCTGGTTTTTAGCTAATTCATATTTGTATTTAGATGTATACAGATGATATAACGATATTTTTAAGAACACAGGAATTAACGGTAAAAACAAAAATATGGTCATAAATCTTTCACTCTTCCCTTTTTATGTAAGAAGAGTAACAAAAGAAAATTATGTTAAGTAGTCACTGCAGCTGGATACAAAGTATAACCTCAAAGAGGACTTATGTCGTGTCTTACGTAGATTCGTTTTTCACATTTGAAGATTTAATGTTTTTCTCGCATGTAAGGTAGGAGAACTACAGTTCGACCCGGGAGGTACCACTGCCGACCTCACGATCCGCCGTAATGCATTATTTATGTTTCGGTTGGAGACGTACGGTGCCGGCTATACTTTGAAGCGAGGCGAACATCTTAGTCCTCACGAGTAGCAACGTATGTACGTTCGAGCTCAGATAGGATTTCAGTCGTGTTTGTGTTCGTACGTGGATGTCCATGGGGTGCAATTACTTAACATCATGTGGTTAGGATGCTCGTTTGCTACTCTGTGGCACTACTCTACGCTAAAAAAATAAAAAAGTAAATAAAGATTTTTTTTATTATGAAATAGTAAGAAACGGGCCACCTGATGTTAAGTGGTCAATGCAGCTGTTAAATAATAACGTCACGTGGTTTAAATGCTTGTTTGCTACTTTTCTCACATAAAAAAGTGTAGCTGGCGACCGTACCATTTATTGGATCAGGTAATCAAGTTAATAAATAAAATTCTTTATAAGAGTTGACCTACGTTATTCAACTAATCACGCTTGGGTACCCCTGTCACAATCGCTTACGGTATTTATCAAGCCCGTTTTATAATGGCACGGAAATAATGCGCGATCCATGCCAACAGCTGGGACACGGGCGGGGCGAGTTTAGTACTCTAAACGAGCAACGAAGAAGCTGGTCCAGCTTCTTCGTTGCTCGTTTAGACGGTAAGATTTTTTGTGTGATCGATAGACTTTAAAGTACTAGTTGTAGGCATGACTGGTAGTGCCTAAGTTCATTTAAATGGAAAATTGCATATGATGTGATAGAAAGTGTGCTGGCTTGAATTCAATGTATCAAAATTTTAATTTTTTATAATTCTTATCAAATTAATATTTCATTTATACATAAAGATAAATAGATAAGTTTTTTTCTTTACGCATGGGTGGTAATTTTTACTCATCCCACCCACGGGGAACAGTTCATAAACGTCACGAAACTTTATGACACATCTCTATGAAGCATTTTACGAGAGTAAAATACTGCCGAGAATGACTGTCGAAATTTCAATCTGGCTTGTGGACTGTAAGGCCCTTTTTATGATGGCGCGGAAATAAGGCGCACTCTGCGCGAACAGCTGGGACGCTGGCGGGGCTCGGGGTTGGGATTGAACCGGACCAATTCTTTGCTCGTTTCGACGGTATCGTTTTTTGTGAGCCCAGTCGTTACAAAACGATTTTTGACGACATATTTCGACCCGAGTAAGTTGACCATTATCCCTTGAAACGTTCGCGTGGCTTATTAAAACTTTTTAATATTTATTCCAAATTTATTATCTTGCTTCTACTCAATAATTGACCTCAAATTACAGATCAACAAAAAAATAAAAAGAAATAGATTTTCTCAATATGTTGGAGCAATCAGTTTACACGATGATAACGGATAATGAAGACGGTGGTACCTCCCCGTTAAAACTAGTTCCACCTCATATAAAACTATATAGTACTAATAAAAGAAATTACAAACACAATGACTGTTCAAAAAGACTTATTAGAAATCGCCACTAGATAGAAAAGATTTCTATCGAAACTGCCCCGAATCACGAAGTGCTTTTGTGCGTTACGCTGTTACGTTATGAGCGTTGCAAAATCTGTCAAGGCCGTTTGGATTTGCACTACGCATTCACGCCCACGTTATCTTTTCATTAGTTTTATCTGCAATAATCTATACCAATATAAAGCTGAAGAGATTGTTGGGATGCGGTAATCTACTAGCAGTCAGATTTGAAAGTATTTTAATGCCTTTTGTTTAGAAAGACTAGGCTATGTTAGATCACGCTTAGATCCTAAGGAGCATATTATTTTCCATGTAAAGTTTAGTTTAAAGGGTGTAACAGCGGGTCAGCACTAGTATATTATTTATGACATGAAATAAAACCACTTGTGTTTGAATTGTTTGATTCCTTGTTTGATATTGAAGTAACAGGAATAATAACATAACTGGTTTTAAATTTATACCGCAGATCTTGGACAATTGAAAATTATTTGTATATTCATATAATATATCTGTATCGTATCGAAATGCTTACATATTTAATTCTTGTAGATTTATCATAGTCTTATTTATTAATTATGAAGGATTTTATGTATACCTACATTGTGTGCGTGCGTCCGTGGGTGATTGCGTGTGTGCGTGGGTGAGTGCGTGTATGTGTGTGTATTACCTGTATTATGTATATATGTATATTTGATAGTAGGTACACTTGAACTTGAAACAACTGGCGTCACTGTTGTTGCGTAAATTTGCTTAAAGTCTGAAGGTTTCGACAATATTAACCTAACGTACTAAGTATAAGACATTAATATGCTAATTTCATTTTGACTTATGACGCAAATAAACTAGATCAAATGAATAACATCGAGTACCTTTTGACACTTTCCCTGCGGCTACAACACTGCTGTGTAATACTGCTCCTACACACTCTCCTCTACACACCTGTGTTGCACGGACAAATTTATATGGATTTCGGCCGAACAAAAGTGCTGTTTTTACGTCGGCGCTAAAAGACTGAAGGCGGACATTACGTCTGTGTATTCGTAGATGATACGCAGATGCTAAAAAATACAATACTTCAGTAATTCGTCGGCGTATTTTCAGTCTAATTAAATAAGCTCCAGTTAAGGGCGCCTCCCGCAGTACTGACACGAACATTCATATCCGCCCCGCAGTCAGTGTTAAAGTTAGGTTCGATTATTGTTTTTATAATTTACAATTTACGTCAACATTTCAAAAATCGATGCATTAATCATGCTGTGTATATATTTATATTTTTAAAATGTTTTGCGTATAATATTAGACGTTAACTATTAATATATGTGTGGATATAGCTCAGTGGTAGAGCATTCGACTACAGATCCGAGAGGTCCCCGGTTCAAACCCGGGAGTGCCTTGCTTTCAAAAAGTAAAATTCCCTGAACTCGTTGAACGCGATAACATAAGAATCCTTTTAGCAGGAACATATCGCTTGTGTCGTACAATGGTTGTATTATACCTAAGAACATTAAGGAGCGTTTATTAATTACGTGAGGCAATTTTGGCGTTTTTTCACGTCCACATTCCTCCTTAATGAGGCGAGATTTGGCAACACCCCTTCTCCCCTTAATGCAAGTGAGATTTTACAGAACGCATATTTTATTTTAAAAACGTTAAATGTTTATTGTCAATACCTTGTTAATGATTTATTGTAAATATGTTAAACTTTACCCTAAGTCCCCCCCCCCCCTCTCCCTCCGAAATTGGGTGAAATTCAGTTCGATCCCCTCCCCTTTAAATGTCTCGCATAATTAATGAACGCTCCTTAGGTACATAAATATGCTCTGTTTCGCATGTGCCTTCAAGACCGACTTCGGTAAACATCCAACGCGTTGTCAATTGGGAGTTCAGACGTCGCTTCCCGTAAATAAGATTATTATTATTACTCGTATAACTATTGCAGCTGATACAATGCTTTACATGAAGCACGGTTTTGGTTTGTTTTGGCATAGCTTTTGTATGTTAAGAAGTGTTTTTGATGCAGACTTTTTTATCAGTTTTTTGTCGCAGACTTACAGTATTTCATCAGAAATTAAAATAGTGTTGCTATTAAGAGTTTGTTTCTGCTTCGCTCAATATGTAACTAATAGTCAAAGGGACAGTCACAAAAGATATATTTATATCTTTTGTGACATTCGAATAATTTACTTAAGACATTTACGGCCTCTATTGTAAAAAGTATAAATATTTAACTCTGACAAGATTAACATACAAGGAACAACAATGATATAATAACATGCAAGTACAAGTAATGAATATATATACATATACTTTCATGAAAAACCTATAGTGCTAGTGGATGGGAATGGTACTACTGATGTAAATTATGCATTTAGTATGGTCTTGTTGGTAAACACAGTTGACAAAAGTATTTACAAACATGAGTGTTGGAATATGTCTGTATGAATGAATGAATATATATTTGTTGCAAGATGTGGAATGAACTTCCTCCTGAGGTATTCCCGGAGCGCTATGACATGAGGCTCTTCAAAAAAGGTGCAAAAAGAGCTCTCCTTCAAAGCCAGCGATGCATTGGCGAGTATTGCAAATGTCCATAGACGATGGTGACTGCTTTCCATTAGGCAGCCCGTCTGCCTTATCGTTTTGTTTAAATATGTAAAAAAATATTTGCGCAAATTGTACTTACAAAGGTCTTTGTGTGTGTGTAAAAAAAGATAGAATTATTGTATAGAGGAGAATGTCGTCTAGTGAGTAGTTGTGTAGCGAAATGCCTCATACCATTCAAACCGGAACGCAGAGACAGACCCCAGCGTAGCGCTCTATTATGGAACAGGTAAAAAGGTGCAGGCCAGGTGGCGACAGAAAAACGTTGCACCGGTCTACGTCAGTGCTTTTTCTAACCAAAATCCTATGTTCAACGTTACTTACGTTATATTTTTTTTATGTGACAAGAGTAGCAAACGAGCATGCAAACCACCTGATGTTAAATAGTCGCAGCTCAGATATCCACGCACAACCACTAATACGACTGAAATCCTATCTGAGCTCGAACGTACATTGGTTGCTACTCCTTAGGACTAAGATAGTCGCCTCGCTTTACGCTTTAAAGTGTGGCGGCAAACTCACCTCTCGGTGGTACCTCCCCGGTTGAACTATGTATGGTTCTCCCACCTTTACTAATAATACTAAAAGATTATCTATACAAATAAATAAAATTGGAGTGTCTGTTTGTAATATTAAAATAACCGCTTACTACTTAATTCATATGTATGAACATAAGGTACATTTTTTTTAATGCGAGAAGAGTAGCAATCGAGCTTGCTAACCACGTGATGTTAAATAGTCGCAGTCCACAGACATCCACGTACAAGCGCAAACACGACCGAAATCCTATCTGAGCTCGAACGTAGATGCGTTGCTACTCCTGACGACTAAGATAGTCGCCTCGTTTCAAAGTGGAGCCGGCAACCGCATCTCTACAATTGAAATATAAGTATTGCTTTACGGCGGATTATGAGGGAGGCGGTGGTACTTCTCTTGTCGAACTATAGTTCTCTCACCTTTAAGATAAGATATACTAAATTTTTTTTTTGCAATTTCTGTCTGCCTGTCTATTTATTTGTTTGTTCCAACTGTTCTGTGGAATGGCTAAACCGATTTTGACGGGATTTTCACTCGCAGATAGCTGATGTAATAAGGAGTAACTTAGACAAGTTTAATGTAATAATTATATAAAATAATAATAATGCGGATGAAGTCCCTTTAATATCTTTAATATCGTTTAATATCGGGGGGCCGTACAAATTAGGTAAGGAAATTTCGAAGATTTCGACACCTCTTTTCTCGGAAATATATCGTAAGACTTAAATACAAACTTTTTTTATGTTGGAAAAGCAAACGAACACTCAGACCATCTGTTGTTAAATGGTCTATAGCTCATAGATGTCTACGCCAAAGCAAGCATTCATACTTCATAAAATATTTATGTATAACTACTAGGGTACTTGGTTTAATAATAATCAAATTATTCGTGTTGGCAATATAACTATAACTACACAACTTACAAATATAATCTCTAGGGCTTATGTCGGTCTGGCGTTGTCGTCATTGAGTCGTTGTCGTCACTACTGTTTCAAACAACGCACGCATACCGACATTATTTCGGCATGACGCTTCTGAATACTATCGATCTATTACGTCAAGTGTGCCTAGATAGGAACAGACGACTTTAGGGTGTTAGTCGTAGGAATATTTAACAGGCTATAAAAAAAGGTGCGTAATTTTATATATCGGTCATTTGGTAAAGCACTGATGTAACTGTATTATTTTTCGAAAATTGATTAAATTAAAAAAAAACCGCTTAAAGTTGAATTACGTTTGTAGAGATAAATTCGGAAATTAATATTAGATGTTTGGCGATAAGAATATGGGCAACGGTTTTCTAAATAGAACGTAAAATCAACACGAAACTAATATATATGTATGTTTAAATTTCTCTCCTGTAAAACTAAAAATTGTACACTTACGTTAATGTTGCACCAAATGAGCTATATATCAGTACTACTTTAACCGATTACAATGCAAATACATTTAGAAGTCGGAATGAACAGCTTTGGTCTTTGTTGCAAAACTGAGCATAGGATCTTTTAAGTGTCTCTTGTAGTCATTTTTTACGTGTAAAACCATCGTGGATCCCATTCAGTTGCTGGGGAGATGAGTGAATAGTTTACCAGACTCCCAACGTCTAAAACCTCTGTGGATATCCTCTGAACGCTTTAGTCAGGATTACTGTGTACCAATAAAATATTTTTTTACAAGTAAAAACAAACGGAAGTACGAAATGTTACATAGGCATCGACAATCTAAAATAAACATCAGCTCCTGTTCTATATTCCGTCAGATGGCCCGCATGCTTTTTACTATTTTAATTTCATAAAAAAGAAAGAGCCTATATGAGAAGAGTAGCGAACGAGCATACAAACTACCTGATGTTAAGTAGTCGCAGCCCATAGACATCCATGTACAAACACAAACACGACCGAAATCTTATCAGAGCTTGACCGCAGATACGTTTCTACTACTGAGGACTAAGATGGTCGCCTCGCCTCAAAATGTAGCCGGCAACCGTACCTCTCCAACCGAAACACAAGTAATGCTTTTACGGAGGATTATGAAGGCGGCGATATATAGTTCTTCCATCTTAACTACAGTGTGACTAACATTAATTAAATTGTTTATCGTTGACCCAATTTTATTTAAGATTTGTCAAATATTTTGTAAATTAGTCATTTTCTTTTACAAATTGTACAAACGATTGTGTACAAGGTATAATATAAAGCTCATTAGCAGCAGTATTCTTGGTTCTCCTTGGATAACGATGGGTACCATCAATCATCGTTTGGAATATTCTTAAAATAGTGACAACGTCACTATATAAATACCTCTCCGATAGGTATTTACATGTATAACTACCTATATATAAGTAAATATTTTGGGTGGTCCAATAATACATTTTGAAGAATTGCATGTATTTATATGGGTGTAGTCAGATGATTCAAAGACGAAGTACCAAATGAAACTTATTTATTCTAAAATCATACTTCTATTTATACCAAAAATGTTCATCAATCCAGCCAATAAAAAACAAGCAAATTACTTTGAATTTCCAAAGTGATTTGAGTACAGAATGCACCCTAATACTAATTTATTTATATTTTTTTTCGAAAGTAATTTGAATGTAGAATACTCCCTTACATTTTTTTAAACTGGTTTTACAATGACATTCTGCAGTGTATACATACAACAAAAGTTATTTGCTATATTTTGTTACCAGGAATGTAAACGAGTGGATTATGGCAGATTACATATGAACTGTTTCTATTTTTGTACCAAATTAGTTTTATGCCTGTTTCCCTAAGTCTATGTGAAAATGTGCGTGTGTCTTAATCGATAAAGACGTTCTATGCAAAATAAAATACTCCCAGAAAAATATTTTTTATATTCCAAGCAGATATTGTCACTATATGTATGACTATATTAATAACAATGTACGTATGTAGATCTATGAGCGAATGTATTTATGGAATTAATTCAAGACGACGGTTCGAGATGTGTTTACGAACTACGCTTTGTATTTCTTTTATCATATAAAAAGGCTATGTTTTTCCACAAAACCTGTTATAGCTCTTTACATGTTTGATCGAAAACATGAAGGAAATAAATAAATAAAGTATAACTTATCTCGCAGTCCCATTTGTAGATAAGCACGTAAATGTGAAATTCAGAGAAAAAAGTTGATACATCATTAAACCAATATAACATATCGAAAGGACTGCTCTTTACCATACTGCTGTCATGAGGGAAAACTATTTCCGTCGCTTCTGTCTGTCTGTTCGTGATAAACTCAAAAAGTACTGGATGGATTTTCTCACAGTTTTCAACAACAGGTAGAGTGATTCTTGAGGAAGGTTTTGGTGCATAATAAGTTAAGTTCTTTTTTTGTAACTTGAGCGAGAAATTAAATAGTTACATTCAATATAGTATTTCTGTCGTCGTTCGAAATAGATGTTGCTAATTGTTAGTTTTTGCAACTAGGTAATGACTTGATCGTAAGTAAATATAAAGTATATTACCCGAGCGAACCTGGGCGGGGTTTTCATTATAATTTTTAGTCACAATATACCATTATGTTGTCTCCTATGTATGCTGTATCTACACTTACTATCATCGTTAGAGATATGAACCACAGTAATAGCTTGTGAAACGTGGCTGCAGTCATATCAAGATACTAGCTGTGCCCGCGACATCGTTCGTTGATGATTGACATACATAAATTGATATAATTTCTTAAATTGTTAATCGATTTATATGAAAATAACACTAAATGTTAAGTGAAGTCCATCACAAAATAAACTGCAAATCGGACGAGTCGTTTCTGACATTAGCCTGCATACAGACAAACAGACAAAATGAAAAAAAAAAACATTGTCTTGGATTCTCTTGCGTATAAAGAGGCATCCCATTATGATTTTTTTTTATATATTTGCCATATACAGGGTTATTAGTTACATCTTTATTATATGTATAGTTATTTTGTCGTTCGTCAAGTAATTAACTTTTATAATTGTAATTTGGATGCTACATGTGAGTACTATTAATGTACGTGTTTTTATCTTTACCTGAACTTCCAAGGACAATGGAAGATTTAATACGAAAATGTAATGTTGTGTGTACTCATCAATTAGCGTACAAATAATGTATATATGCATGTTGTTATATTGCCCTATGGTAATATACCTGTCCAAAATAAAGTAAACTTAACACTGACCGCAGCGATCATATATTAGATAGGGTCAGCATTATGGGAGGCGGCACTAAGCCGGAGCTTATTTCTCTAGCCTGAAGAATATTTTGAAATTAAGCTTTGAGAGAACTAAGATGGTTGCATCGTTTTTAAGTGTAGCCCGCAGCCGCATCTTTTTCGGGTACAACAATGTTGCTTGACGTTGGATAATGAGGGCGGTGGTGGTACATTCGAAATGTAGTTCTATTACCTACCAAGTACTTGCTTGTAAGTTTTATAATAGGTATTATATGATAATATTCAATGTAATAACTAGACTTTACTCAAACATGTCGAAAATATGCTGCAGATAGTACTTACTTATCTCCCTTCTCATCCGTTATCTGGTCATGATAACACTGTATTAAATCTCTGCCAGTTTCATTATGAAATTGATAAGAGGTATATGGGCTCGGATATAATACTGTATAAGAGCATATATACATATATTAAAAAAGCTAATGTGAGGGAAGCAAATTAACTTGATGATCGATGTGAAGTAGTGTAAGTCTACCGAGTTGACACGAAATTTTGGGTTCGACTCCTCCCGGTTAGGCACACATCTGAGTGATGGATTTAGGTTTCAGTTCTGCTTCAAGATGTCTAATGAATAATATTTGTAAGTTTTTTATCTGTCCTGTGACACCTACGACACAGGGAACCCTAATTTGGGATTAGGAGTAAGTGTATTTTACTATGTACAGGGTACTCGCGACTAACGATTTAACGAACAAATTGCATGGTTCGTGGTCACGGCGAAAATGCGAAATGAGTTCCGCATTCAAAAATCGTTAATCGTGAGTACCCAATACATAATAAAAAGTATTAATTCTGAGTCTAAAATCCGATGAGTAAATACGTCTTAGTAAATGCTATAAATCTAGACCGACAAAGGGCCATATTGTAACTATAAAATATCTTACAGCCTCTAGACATTGACAAGATGTTTACGAACAATGTGACCCTAAAATGTCAAGGGGTCTTTTGTGACACGAAACTGAAATAAAAACAATAGGTTGCATAACTTTTATAGGTATATTTTGTGGCGCTATGCTTTTGATATGCACCGGTTAAATGAAAGCACCGTTTACTACCCGCCGATAATAAGTTGGTTCAATCCATGGATATCCAACCCCAAGTAGAAAAAGAGGGCGTTTTTTGTAGGAAAAACCCTTTCAACGGCGTTAGGTAACGTGGGATGGATACCGTGTTACATGGGATTTACTCTTATTAAATATCCCTTGATGGCCTTCTTTGTTTGTAGAGAACACCATGATCTTCATCCGATGTCCAATATGACGCGACGATTGGCGAATTTGGCATAACTTTTTTAATGAAATGAAAGTAGTAAAATATCGTGCAGTCCTCCTGTTGGTAAGTAATTACTACTGCGGTCCATGGACTTCTGTAACAAACTCCAAAAAGAACAAAAGGTCTACTTGACATCGACATGCGTTGCTACTCTTGAGGACTGAGGTCGCAGTCTCCATTGTGAGTGTGCCGGCAACATACCTTGGTAACCGAAACGTAAGTAAGCTTCAGGCTAAAAATTCTTCAATTTTGCAAAAAACCTTTTAGTTGCTTGTTACGGTAGATAGGAGATGCCGCAGCACTATTCTGTTTTCGAGAGGACAAGAGATCTAGGGAAGGAGAACAAGATGACATTTGTTACAATGTCATCTTGTTCTCCTTCAAGATAGAAGACAAATGATTACATATTTTACAACTTACTATACAATAGGCGGACTTATTATACTCAGTTATATCTATCTCAGCGATTTATTCATAACGATAGTTATACAAAAAAGGTAGATGCAGTGTCTGTATACTGCTAAAGTATAGTGTAAGACTGACATTAAGTTGTTATTAAAATTACTTTGCAACAATCCGCCACCACAATGTATAATGGTATATATTTCAAAACATGCAATATGCCCACCCTCCCTCCCGGATAGGAAAACGTGATGTGATTAAAAATATATACCATTATACATATTAGTACCAACA
>DWON01007722.1:0-12668 GCA_018251015.1 Phocides pigmalion okeechobee
CTAAGATGGTCGCCTCCAATAATGTGTATCCGGCAACCACACCTCCCCAACCGAAACACAATACATGAAGAACAAGTCGCTTTACGGCGATTATGAGGGTGGCCGTGGTGCCGCCCCGAGCGAGCTCTAACGGCTCTACCACGTTTAACAATTATGTATATTAACTTTTTATAGTTGCTTAAAACCTCATTTTATATCCATGTTAAATTATTTTTTTTTTTAGTACATCACCTCAACAACACACATAAGCCCTTGCTGGAAAACGTCCCTCTCGTACTTATGGAGTGCGCAAAAGAAACGAATTGTATGAATGAAATCGACGAATTAGATGGAGTAAGGCTTATTTGGTCTTTACTGAAGAATGACTCGAAGAAGGTGCAAACAAACGCTGCCTTAGCTCTAAGTCCTTGTGTGCAAAACGCTGCGGATTCAGGAGAAATGGTCAGATCGTTTGTAGGTGCTCTGGAGCTCACTGTAGATCTGTTAGATTCTGACGACCATAACGTGCTGTCGGCTGTGTGTGCTGCGATTGCAACTATTGCAAGAGACCACGAGAACTTGGCCGTTATTTCTGATCATGGCGTTGTTGCTAAGTTGTCAAAACTTGGTAAGTGTATCAATAGTAGACTAATACGTTACACAGTTTAACCGTTTGTAATTTGTAATGATTAACAGTTTCACTGCGGAATACAACACTGATGTGTACAGCGCGGCGCAACACGCTTGCTGCTTGTACACGCCAGTATTGCACGGACAAATCTTGTATGTATGTATTAGGGGCGAACAAAAGTCCTGCGTTGATGTCGGCACTACAAGACTGGGGGCGTATATTATGTCTGCGTATTCGTAGATGATAAAAAGATGCTAAAAATACATTTTCAGTGCATTGTCGGCGCGTTTACAGTATAAAGTAATAAGCTCCAGTTTAGTGCCGCCTCCCGCAACCGTGACCCGATCTAATATATGAACGCTGGTCAAATCGTTAAATAAAATCATCACCAAAATAAGAATTTCTTGCTAATTTCTGTATAATAACACGAAAAATATACTTTACCCAATCTATAGTTTCTTTATAGCTCGTTATGCAATTAAATAGATAATTATAAATGTAGTTCAGGGAGACGCACTTGCTAACTTAAAAAAAGTGTAATGTTCAAAAAGTTAGGCAACTGATAAAATCTGTTGATTAATGATCAAAAGTTGCAAGTTCTAAACAGATTTACCTCCAAAACATCGCAATTAATGGTATTAATTAAAAACAAAATTTGAAAATTATTCGCATTAAAGTTATTATTAAGGTTCTGTAGTCATATCGCTAAAATACCCTTTCATATACATGTGTTTGGCTAATCAACAATGGCATTGATCATGGTAAAAATGTTATCCCTAAGAGATTCCTTTCTAAATGCGTTAAAATCGAGATTTTTAACAATAAGGGAAACATCTGAAACATGTTACAGTAGTAGAAATTAAAAAACCTCATTCAACAAAAATTCAACTAAAGTTGATTTGAATAGGACGTGTAGAATACTTTTACGATATGAGATATAAACGGTTCTTTTATTTTGATTACGGAACTCGTCGCCGTGCCTGGTACAACAGACACTTGATATTTTTTACATCAGGCATGCTATTTATCAACTGGTTGTACAACAAATGAGCAGTTTTTTTTGTAACGCCATATTTTATTCAACGGAGATTAACTTCACAAATTATAATACTCGACCTTCCTCTTTGATCCTACGAACATAAATTATCTTAAATGTTCGCATTCAAATGTATACCAAGAGATAATTACCTCAAAGATTGTATCTTCATACAATATAATTATGCCTAAGTTATCGCTACGTTACTATAGATGAATAAACCACGATCGTGCATACGACGTGACAACTGGATCTTAAATTCTTGTTGGATTTAAGTTATTTTATATTTTTTACATAGTCAGGATTGCGGGAGGCGGTGTTAAACTGGAGCTCCTTTCTCTAGACTGGGGATCCACCGACAATTCACACAAATAGTGAAGCATCTACGAATACACAGACGTAATATCCGCTTTCAGTCTTGTAGCACGAACGTAAAAACAGCACTTGTGTTCGCCCGTAATCCGTACAGATTTGTACGTACATCACAGGGTGTACTTTTTTAGAAATTATAATATTTCCAAAATTACATACAGATATAGAAATGTATCTACGAGAAGAAGGGATCAAACGTGGTTAACCGAAACATTTAGAATTAAACTCGGAAACTTTCGCGTAACAAACCAGTTTAGATTAAATTTTCATTGTTTATTGATTCGCAGTAAGTACAACAGACGACCATCTCCGCGCGAACCTTGGTGTGGCGATCGCGTATTGCTGCGACTGGGCTCAAAACCGGCAGGAGTTCGGCAAGCGAGGCGCGATCACGCCGCTGGTCAACTACATGACGTCACGGGACCCCAATGTGCACCGAGCCACGGCGTTAGCTCTCTACCATCTCTCCTTCTACTCTATTAACTGCGTCACTATGCATGCTGTAAGTATTAACTGAAGCGGGAATAATCTTTTCTTTATAACTGACCGTTAAACACCTGTTTTGGATGACCATTAAGCGTCTTTCAATGAAGTATTAATCTATATATTTTTTAAATCAACAATCAAAATCAAAATATTTTTAATCAGTCAGAGTATATATATTTTTTGAACGTAAATAAATTACCGCCGACTAGTAAGTTGGGTCAACTTTGTTATCCAGTTAACTGTGGTGGCTCAATACGTTCGTGAAAACATTGATGGAGACATAATCTGAACAGATATTTTATTCAATTATCCGCCTAACTTAAGTCCGCGGACCTCTGGTTCAGGGCTCAATAGGTTCACGAATATATTTATGGATGTATAACTTGAATAAATAACTTATTCAATTATTCGCCTATCACCTTTAAAATCGCGATCCAGTCGTTCAGGAAAACTAAACTAGTATGGAAGCCACTATCATCTTAAGCTATGACTGTTCCCAAACTTGCGTACAAGTATCTCGTAATGAGGAGGGTTTAGACCACTTGGCTAAAGGCTAGTTGGCAGACCTCAATTGCCTTTGAATACGTTAGGAACTTTGACATGTACCTAGGATATACAAATTCATGTTTAAACAGTGATAGGTAATTTTACTTCTATTACGAGTATGAATTACAAGCTCGCACATAACAGTATTTCTTGCTGGGATTACTACAGAAAGTAATGGTACATTTAATATTGCATCGGTTCGAGAGCGGAATAACCATTTCGCCATAACCTGACTGCAAGACGTAGTAAGATTTATTTCTTCAGAGATAGTAAGCAATAGCAACATCTGAGTGGAGTTTAATTATTACCTGCCTATTTCGTTTTTACCGAGCATCAAAGACCACAAATAAGATTTCAGGTCTACCTAAATTTGTCTAGGGATTTAACTATTACAAAGCTATTTTGCAGTTGCTATCTCAGAATAAAGAATGTGTGTACTAACGTAAATGATGATAATACCAATATATTTATAGATTAAAATACAATTTTTCTTTTTTCCCCAAAGATATGAGAACTACATTTTTTTAATAAAAAAAAAAGAATCAAAATTAATGATTGCGTCATGCGATTTCCGGAAACAATTATTTGTTTTATAAAATATACAAATTATCTATTTCTAAAGCATTCTCTCATGGTTTATTTACTTCTGTGACGAAAATAATAATAATGATAATTATGATTACGTTCACAGCAACTATTTTAATTAACTTTATAATTATCGTTCGAAATATGAGATTCAAAAACACAATCGACATAGAAATTCAAGTGCCTCTTCTAAATTTATATTTAACTGCAGTTTTAAATGCTTATTTGCACGATATCAAAACATAGATTCAAGTATGCAATTTCTAGTCTGTCTGTACTGGCTAATTTTGGTAACGGTTAAAACGATTTTGCATGACTTTCACTTAAAGATAACAGCTTTTACAGAGTTTACTTTGAATATTATCCGAGTATGGTAGATAAAAAAGTAATTATATGTTAAGGAAAATGGGCTAGTGTGTTTTAAAAGAATTGTAATATATGTGTTGGCAGTTTTCTTTTATTCTTTTACGGCATTGGATTCCATCTTTTTAGCCTTACTTTATGAATACAGTTTCCGTTGCCATACTTTTCTTTTAAATGAATGTTTCCAATTACATTCGCTCTTTAATAAAGTTCGCGAATAACCATAAATTCATTTAACAATAGACAAAACAGTAATGTAAACACACATATATTTGTAATTATTGTCTATAAAAATAGTGAATTATTTTTATAATCAACATAAATATTATTTGATACATAATATTAAACATGAGAATAACCACTAAGTTTAGCGCTAGAAGCGGGGTCAATGACGTCACTAGAGCCTTGTCTTGATTTTAATGTAATTTAAATTATAATTTATGCACATGTTCGGGTTGATGCACGTGCTCATGTAATCTATGCTCCCCTATTATAGTGTTATTATAAATTGACCAATCAGTATATAAGATTATTATTACAATGGAAATTTTAAAAACAATTTTCCTATCATATCTAGCCATTATGGATAATGGCTCATTATCGCTACTAACATTGTCTTTGATAGGTATTTTATAAATGGAAACGTTTGGAAATATTATTGTTTTAAAGCAATTAATTATATATTTTATGCATGCACGGTTTCTTAGTAATGGCCCTATTAAGCCTGCTTGGTGGACTGAGAACTAAATAAGTATAAAGTAACATTTTGGGAAAACATAAACGCCCGTTTGATCCCAAACTAAGCAGAGTCTGTACTATGGCACTAGGCGCATAACCAACGTACACATATATTTCTAAATACCTAAATATAAAAAAAATATATACTAAAATTTGTTATAGTCTATCCTACAGATATCCGTGGTGGCTAGTTTTAACATAATAATGAACTTTTCAGATTTCTTGTGCGAGGAAAATATTGTAAAGAAGAGTAGGATAGATATCTTATTTAATATTAGGTATACATTCAAAAGACATCGAATTTTATTACCTGTACAGCTATTAACGACATAGCAAACCTGAATAATTTTGTATGTTTTTCCGCCGGCTTTTTTCTCCCGGTAAACCCTAGCCAACAGAACGCTCAAAGCCGATGTACTGATTTTACATTGTATCCTTGACAATTCATTAAGTGTATGTAAATACCTTACAATTAAACAAAATATTTGAATTTAAATTTGTAGGTATTGAATTATTTTTTGGATATTTTCGAAATAAGAATAATTTCCTTTGTATCTAAAATCTACGAGAATAAGTTCGTGGGTAATTGCCGCTTATATTTTAAGTCATATTTTAACTTAGGCTTGTTTGTTTATTACAAGTAATTAACGTACCATTATATTGTACAATAACAACTGTCAAAAAAATAATTGTCTGTTCGTCATTAAATTTACGTCATAATTATGATAATATTACAGGAAACTGGCATGTAATGTTTCGCTTTTGAATATTTGAATAGTTGACCTTTGTTGTACTTCGCGACAGAAAATATTTCAAGTACTTAGAAAACAAAAATGTTTAAAAAGGTTTTGTCACAATTATATATTGTTCTGTACCTCTAAATATTATAAAACAAAGTCCCCCGTCACGTGCCTGTCTGTCCATTCATGATATACTCAAATAGTACTGAACGGATTTTCTCACAGTTTTCTACAAGTGGTAGAGGGATTCGTAAGGAAGGTTAACCCTTTTTGTCTAAATTGGGTGAGAAATTTTTTAAAGACTGTATGCATGTATGAAAGAAAAATAATGGAAGTAAATATACACTCTATACCAGAGCAAAGCAAGGCCTTATTAAATAAGGCTAAATTAACATAATCTAATAATGCATGTATTCTGATAATTTAGTCAACTTACATATAAAGCGAATATATTACTTCTTAGTAGTAGTAGTAGTAGTAGTTTAGTAGTAGTGCATTTATGATAATTTAATAAAGGGTTCAAGCAACAGGATCGTAGCTACAAAACCCTTACTTTAAAATACCATTGCTCACTTTCTACTAAATAACCTTTAAATTATCACAAATTTCTTAAAAAAGCAGTTTACCTATAATTATGGGAGAATTACAGAGTGTGGGTAATCGAATAACACTAAGTAATATCATTTGTTATAAGCTTTTGATATAGATGACCAGGAACTGCAGTGACCGAACAGATCTTTTTTATTTTAAATATAACTTGAAGGCCTTTTGTTTTAATAAAATTATTTGTTTACATATTATATTACAAGCTGAAAGTGAACATCAATTATCTTTGCTTTCGAAAACCTTATTTGTATATAAAATAATAATTTGATGCTGCCCTAATAAGTTGTATTGAAGAAAGTCAGTTTTTTTGTGTTCACTACAAACTGGTAATAAAAATGGCAGAACTGATTTAGATGGGACTGGGTTATACATTTACTCTCAGTAGAGACTTCTTAAACTTGATTCAAAGGGTCTCGAGAAGACCTTTGGGTGAATAGTCATGATTAACAGGAATCTTTTGTTTCTAGGCCGGTGTTGTACAGTTCCTACTGGAAACCATTGGATCCAAAGATCCTATTCTCCAGGAAGCATCGGCTGGTTGTCTCTGCAACATCCGCAAGCTCGCTTTGGCCACAGAAAAAGTTAAATTAAAACAATAGTTTATTTGTTAAAACATTTTAGGTATTTTGAAATCTTTGCAATAAAGACGTATTAAGCTACAGTAATCTTTGTTTTTCTACTTTATATCCATGTGATCTGGAGTAACTTTCGTTGATTTGTTTTTTCTGGGTTTTGGAGTTAATTTAAGGATAGATTTTGATGTGTGGCGTCCATTACAAAAAAATGGGGAGGACAATCGAAGCAACAATAAGTGAACACCGTTTCGTTTCTCAATATAACGTTTTAAGGAAAAATGTTTACACGTCTTATACTGAACGAATGTAATTAACGAATATTAATGCACACTATCTACATACATACATACATATAATAAATAGTGTACCAGTATTTTGTATTCTGATACAATTATTAAGTCAACTTCTCGAGCTTTGGTTCTTAAGATTTGCTTTTAGGTAACTGGATTGACTATTACTATCATTTATTTTATCAAAACAATATAAATATAAATCAATGCATATAAATACTGCCAGTATCATAAGAGATACGTTTATAAATCCTATTCTTATTGTAATTCGTTTTAAGACATTCGTACAGAAGGAGTGAACTACGGTTGTGCGTCGGAGGTCATTTTTTCATATTTATTAATTATTCTTACAATATATTAATTATTCGTATCGTAATCTTAAATCTTGGTTGGGTTGATCTTTATCGTGGCCTTAAATAATTGTTAATGATATAAGGACACGCTTTAATTACATATCTTTATACAGTAAAGAACGAAATTAATTGTACATAATGATCGTGCCCTAATAAGGCAAAGATCATATAATTTGTAAGGAAGTACAAGAAAATTCATTTATCCAATCACAATGATGACGTATGGTGTTGCCATATATTACTTTCACTATTTTTGTTAATTTTATGAGATCCCATTTTAGTAGGTGTTACAAATAAAATTCGATCCGGGAGGTTTCATTGCAGCGATCATGACCCGCCGTGAAGCAATTTTTTGTTATGGTCTAAGAGGTTACTGATTCCATTTACGAAACGAGCATCGTCTCAGGAGCAATAACGCATCTACGTATGGCCTAAAATAAAAATACTGTTCTCATTGAGGTTAGACATAAGTGTTTCATGTATCCATTTAACATCAGGTAGTTTTCATGTTTGTTTACTACTCTTCCAGCATAAAAAGAAAAAAAATATCATTATTTTTACAATAAATTACTTAGTCGAAACTTTTATATTATATAGCACGGAGATTATCCTCAAATAAATAAGTATTGTTCGGTAAAAACTATACAAAAATACTTTACATTTATTAAGAAGGAAAAATAAGGACAAAAATTATTTTACGTCTGTGTTGAAGAATAATTACAATTTAATTTACGTAGTTTGCTTATCGTAAATAAAATCGATACCAGTTCTTGAATATTTTTTGTAAATTGCACTTCTTACCTTACTACATAAAATTATAAAACACCAGTAATATTCCTTTTGAAAAATAATGGAAGAATAAAGGTTACGCTTTGATGCCCAAAAACCGACGATAAAAAAAAACATAAGTACCTACGCTATTGGACTACTGATAAAGATTTACATTTTGCAAGTGGAATTACTTGTTTTGTCTTGTTTAATTAATATAATTGAAGGGTTTTTTTTATTTTGAGTAATTCAATGACAAAACCTGTTTTGTTAAGTCTGTTTTTTTCATTAATAATTTTAAATTACAAAATCTTAAAACTTAAATAACCTATAATTAGTGTAACGTATACTTATAAAAGAAAAAAGTATATAATTGTAATTTCAAACAAAAAAAAATGGATATCAGACACAGATTTCTTTAAACAGAACAGGAACTATAGGTCACAGCAACGTTTATGGAAAAAATATTTGACGCTATAGGTTTTTACTGGAATCGAGTTGGAGAATCGCTATATTACGCGCAATAAATTGCATCTGTCACTCTGTATTCACATATTCCATCTCTCGCTCAGAATTTACATGAAAGCATTTATATTTATAGCCTAATAATAATTGGGATTCTTTAACCTCAACTCTCACTTTTTATGGCTATGTGCGTATTAGAAATGAATTATCGTCGTTTGATTTAACGTTCCGGGAAAACTGATGACTGCTGCGAGCCTGAGATTTCGTCATAAAGTTCTCAGATGTACGTAAAGTTTAATAATAAGCAATTTTATTTTTATGTGACAAGCGGAGCAAACGAGCATGCTAACCATCTGATGTTGAGTAGCCGCAGTCCATAGACATCCACGTACAACCACAAACACGACTGAAATCCTATCTGAACTCAAACGTAGATAGATACGTTGCTAATCTTGGGGACTAAGATGGTCGTTTCGCTCCACTGTAGCCAGCAACTGCGCCTCTCCAACCGAAACACAAGTAATGTCTTACGGCGGATTATGAGGACGGCGGTGGTACCTCCCCGGTCGAATTGTAGTTCTCAAAGTTAGTAAAAACTGCACAAGTACTGTACGTAGTACATAAACTTTAGTGAACTGTGAGATATATCATTTTGAGAGGAAGCCATTTGTAGGGTAGTAACGGATTGATGATGATTGTTAGAGAAAGTGCATTTCTATAAAATATCAAATAAGAATGATATAACACCAAGAATCATTTTGAAGCTACATCATTGCGCCTATCAAGGCATCGCAAGTCGTAAACATATAATTGGTCATTAAATGGTCATATTTTTTTGTCAATTAGTATAATTAAAAGTTTAACCACAATGCATTTTTATTTACAATTAATATTTCAAGATTCCAGTTCAAAATGAACGCTGATTTTTATTGCGGAAATACAAGCGTTAATGATGAAAAGATTACATCGGAGCGAATCAATCGCATTCATCATTGCGCCGGGTCAAATCAATTATTTTACACGAAAGTCTAAAAAATGTAGATATATATAAATTATACCGCATTAAATTAACTTTTAAAACATGAATTTATTGCTTATCTGCGTTCTTGCATCAAGTTATGCATTTCAAATTGATTTGATCAGTATTTATACACCATAACATTTAGTAATAGGGTTAAGTGTTATTAAACGCAACTTTTAAATGTCAATGTTATGAAACTAACGAAAATTGTGTAATAACTGCCGTTTACGCATTATTTCCTTAACGACATAAAAGATACATAATTGAATTTATTAATAATGAAAGCAACTTAGTAAGAAATAACAATAAAGAATAATATTCATAGCATATTATAAACAATGCAAATACTTGTTACGCATTTATACGGATAAAAATGTGAATTAAAGACGTTTATATTTTTGGTCCGTTTTAAATTTACAATCGCTGGTATTACATATTATTTTCACACTGTTCTATATCTGTAGTTGCTGGCATAGATTTTGATTTATTTATTCTGTTCTAAGTCTATGGTAGCGGGCATTTTTTTTCACTCTGTTCTATAATCGCGAGGATAGAAGATAGATTTAGATTTTTTCATTATGATGATGCTTGTGAGTTGTGAACGATGTCGCGCCAGGTAATACGGAAATACTTTATAATATTTTTTACCATTCATAATAATTTGTGTAATTTCGTCTATTGTTACTATTTTTTGTTTTGTGATCGTTACTTTAATGTTTTGTCCAGTTTTTGTAGGCGTAGCGGATGTATTAATACGTTACGACCAACTCGCACTTTAGACTTATAAAAACATTAGTAAGAAACAGTGGATCTATTCAAAATTTATGCTTATTGATTCACAGCTTGGTTTTCAAAGAACCTGATTTTCGATGATATTAAAATCAAAATTATTTATCACATGCTTTAATAGTGAACGAATACATCTTGCATGGCTGAGAGTACCTACTCCGTGAAGCTGTCTAAAAAGTTTAAATGTGTCTACCAATTAGCATTTAATGACACCATCAGAATTAAGTCAATGTCATTTTCATTCTGAGAGGAGACGCAATGTACAGTAACTGGTTCACGATGTGGAAATTGAGAAAATTTATTGTATTTTTTTTATTTGAGAAGGCTTTATGCTTTACGGCGGATTAAGCGGGACATCTCATTCCTCACCAACCAATCTGTAATGGACTTCAAGTAGGACTTCTGTTCCATGTAGTAGGTTACAGGTCTTCATGGGGCGCAGCAAACACGTACCGACAGATGAACTGCAAGCTTATTACTTCAACTTCTATATTCTTAAAAAACACTTGCGTCAAAATTTTCTATTTCGAAAAAAAAAAGTGGTAGCGCTAAATATGATTTCTTTTTAAAATTTAAACCCCGCCCTACTTTCTTTAAGCTAGGCATAAACCATAAATATTAAAACAAAAGCTAAATCTATGGTGTGCTTATCAATTTTATATATTACGCCCTCTATATTTAAATAAGATTGTTTTTACACATGATAGTTTTAAAAGAGGTTGGTAAGCCTATTGAACGGTATACTGTACTACTGACCTAGCATTTCATCATAAATCGATCTTCCGGCTGAGAATTTCATTTGGCCGAATTTGTGAAACTTTGATATTTATCGATTATCACACCACACTACATTAATCATATCTTGAATAGTAAATCAGTTAAAAGATCATTAACGAAATAAACGTGAGAGACATTAAAAAATGAAAATTCTTAATATGTGCAAGACGGCCTTGAAATTTAAAAATAAGTACTAAAGAGGTTAGTGTGGTTTGTCTTTGTTGAGTCACTCCGTCCTGCATGTACCTATGTGAGTAGCTATATATCTGTTTAAAATATCGTCGGCTTAACACTTTGACTGAGATGCTCCTACATTATACATCGAATTAGCCTTGCGGGAGGCGGCACTAAACTGGAGTTCTTTCTCTGTCTGAATGTCCGCCGACAACTTACTGAAATACTGTATTTTTTAGCATCCGTGTAGCATCTATGAATACACAGACGTAATGTCCGACCGCAGATTTGTAGCGCCGTCATAAACACGGCACTTGTGTTCGCCCGTAATCCATACAGATTTGTACAAATCTGTATGGATTAGTATTGGATGTAGGTGTATACAAGCCGCAAGCGTTTTGCGCCAAGTAATACACAGCACGCTGCGGGTTAATTGTTAAGTTGTGTATATACTCGAACAATTGACAGATAATCAGTAACATTTCAGAACATCAGTAACATCAGTAACAGAAGCGAAGCGGCTTCCGTTAATTACTTAAAATGATTTTTCGATCCCCATTCTCCCATGTTTACATTTCTTGAGATTTAACTTCCCTTCAATCTCACCTGGGATATGAAAAAAATTTATTTTATTTTCAATTCACTATCCGTGTTTTTATACAATAAACCTGTTTTACTTCCCTTCAATCTCACCTGGGATATGAAAAAGATGTATGTTATTTTCAATTCACTATCCGTGTTTTTATACAACAAGCCTGTTTTACTTAATTTAACTTAATATTATCGCAATTTTAGACTGTCACTTGCTGTTGTCGGGATGTTATAGAAACTACTGTCTTTAAGAGATGGGAAAAGCGAGACCGACCCGGACCCTCGGAGACTGTGGCTCCAAAACTGCACTATCAGCCTTGTTTTTTGAAAAGTTTACTCCACCTTTTATCCATTGTATTTTTATAAAAATTCAAAAATGCTTGTAAGGCCTCGATGAGTGACGTGCTTAGGTCACCTGGGTGGTTAAGGTCGACTCTGAACATATTACGAATGCAAACGGACTATGATCTTTTAGGAAATGCACAAGGCTTAACTGTGTAGCCGAAATAACTTCGCTGTACCGGGTGTAACGTTTTATAGAAACAATTATTGATGTTGCTGTTTGATATCTCGGATGGAAGGACTAAAGTACGTCAATATGTTTATTTATCAGGGACTGATTTAAGAAGAGTGCCGGGTGTTTTTTTATTATGAAAGAGTAAGAAACGGGCATGCAGGCCACCTAATGTTAAGTGGTCACTGCAGCCCATGACAACCACGTCCAATCTCAAACAGAACAGAAGTTCTATTTAAGGATGGACGCGGATGCGTTCCTACTCTTGA
>DWON01007723.1:0-12667 GCA_018251015.1 Phocides pigmalion okeechobee
GAAGGTAAGTAAGTAGGTATAAGAGTGTAGACCACTTAATGTTAAGTAGTCGCTGCAACCCATGGACTTCACACCACCTCAAATAGGACTGAAGTCATAGTCTGAGATGGTCAACTCGCTTATAGTGTAATCGCCAACCGCATACTTCTAACTAATATAATAAATAAAAAAAACTATTTTACGGCGGATTATGAGGATAGTAGTGGCATCTCCCCAGTTCAACTCTTGTTTTACCTCCTTGGTGACATTGTCTTTTTAAAATATCCTGATCGATTGATGTTTTCAATACAACTCACACGCACACACACTCACGTACACTCTTAATTCCATTCCAGGTGTGTGACCTTGAATGGAAATAAGAAAAATATTTTTCATATTCTGTTCAGTTTTCTAGGAAAGGGAAAAATATTGATATTTTTTCTATTACTTTTCAATAGATGGATACGGGCACCGTCTCGGAATGTAAAACAAATAAGTTTTTGGCCTAGCGCACATTAAAAATCTTCACAAACCTTCTTTAACTTTATTGATAATTTTCAAATATACCGGGTATATTTGAAAATTATCAATAAAGTTAAAGAAATTATTTTTCATGTCATGAAACTTGAATGTTATGATTTACTGATAACCAATTTCTGATATGCAAAAAACTTTAAGAATCCGAGATGTTCTTATCTCACATTCCTCATCGTCTAGAGTTATCTAATTACTAAGCTATAACTGCTTAATGTTATAATTATTTTGTATATTTAAGACTAAATGAGAGAAGCAGGAGACTTAAAGCGGAATATTTAGGATCATACTTTAACGTTGACGCTTCCTCATAGTCAATCAATCTCCCGCTCGCAAGCTGGCGCAAGTGGCACGTTCTGAAATATTTATGTACATCAATTAATAACCGTCACCGAATCCAAACTCTTTCCAATTGGCGAAACAGTTCTCAATTGTTCCGCTGGGCATGCGGTAAAAATAGTTTCCTACCACCGCCGAGAATGTTAATAAATATATCCCAGACTATTATATAACTCACCACAGTTTTCAAGTCCATCAGCTACATTTCTGGCAATTGTCTGTGACCGGGTGTAAAATATTATGGCACAAGGTCAAAGATGAATAGGAAAACACCAGCTGTTGGCGGTGGGGTTTCTAACATTTAAAATATTACTAAGGCGGACAGTTTACGTTACAGACCTACGTTTGCAGATAAATGGACTGAAATGATTGATGCGTGCCATTCATATTATGATACGACAGTTGACGACCCAACGACACAAATGTATTAATTTAAACTGTTACGGTAAATGTATTCAAACTAACTCTGAAGTCTGTGATCCTAATTTCAGAGCGTAGTTTAATTTTATATTTGCATTTTTTTACATGCCAATATGAGTATAGTTTAGGACTATTGAAGGAAAGAAGGGAAGGGTAATGGATACCGGAAGGACTTACACGTAAAAAGTGTGATGCTCTTCCTGTCCACTTACCCCATTTTGACTAAAATTATGAATAAAAATTTACATACGATATACTGATAATTATGGATCCATTTACAATTATTACAGTTTACATGACTGAAATAATTTAGGAAGCACGCAATATGCAAAAAATTCGGTGAATTTACTTTTCCCAGGCCACATTTGGTACAAAAATATAATTTTTTTTTTAATTTATATAGTGCAATAATTTACTTCCGTTTAGAATTATTACTGCTGAAATTTTGCATGTGATTAAAGAGCGTAAAGTGGATTTTTTGGTTACCATCTAAGGAATCTCTAGGAATACACTTCAGGTCATCTCCGTTGGGTTGCGGCCAGGCAAGTATAGCATGAATAGCTTACTAATAGATAGTGGTTTATATTTCGGGGAACACAATTAATAATATTAAGAGTGTTTTATGTCTCTCTTATATAAGAAACGAGCATCTTAATCCTCAGAAGGAGTTACGCCACGTCAAAACAGGCAGTGGAGGCCTAGGCTTGTCCTATTGAAGGTTCAAGATATAAGTATTAAAACGTGTATGAAGAAAGTTGATATATAAGTGTTATAAATGAAGACATCGTTAGAAACTCTACGTACCTATAAGATCTGTATAAATTTATCGAAGGTATGTGAAATCTTTTAAATCATCCTAGTACGTCTGCCATGGTGGGCCCAGGCCCATCCAGGCCCTTCTTACTTTAAGCCAGTATCCAGCAGTGGTACAGCTGTACGTTAATAACGATATTGGAATAATAAATATAACAAATTGTACTTGAACTTTCCTCATTTACTTAGTTTAACAGCGATTATCCGAAAGACAAAGTACAAAACTGTTGGAAAGTAACGCTACCGCACCAGGTAAATTTATTGTAGGCTACAGTGACGCTAAATTGCTAAGAAGTTGAATTTAGATCTTATATTTAAATACTTACACAAGTTTTAATGAGGCATGATTTTGTTCCTCGTTCAAAGTAGCCAAGATGTTATTTAACGTCATATCTTGAAGCTAAGTAAATGCAACAAGAAACGACTTGCACTGCTTTATTAAAGGATTTCATACTTAATTCTAGTCGAAATTCACTTTTCGTATGTTAGGACGTAATGAATTGTAACGGACGCGTGTATAATTTTGCTTGAATTGTGTATAAGTTTGAAATGTACTTTTAATACTCTTTTTACATATATTTTTCCAAGCGTTAAGGCAGATGCACTATCTGATGGAGAGGAAAAAGTCGTTACAGTATTACACAAAGTTAGCTGGCTTTTAACACTTTCCCTGATGCGTACAACCTGCTGTGTATTGCGCGGTACAACGCGCTTGCGGCGTGTACCATCTGTGTTGTACGTACAAGTGTACTCGTAGATGATACACAGATGCTAAAAAAAATACAATATTTCAGTGAATTATCGGTGCATCTTCTATCTTGGCAAATATGCTGCAGTTTAGTACCTCTAACATATGAACATCTCAGTTAGTTTTAAGGAGTTTTAAGTAATTATACTGATCGAAATAGGCGCATGTTTCCACCTGCAACTGTACTCTCATTAAAACATTTTGGAGCCTATTCTTTCTATAATGTAGTCTGAAGCCTATAAAAAAAACTCTCTCAAACGTCAAACTCTTTTTGTAACGATTTGTTAATGTTAGTTCGACAGTTTTAAAGTTTAGACATATTGATAAATAAATTAAATTATGTTTTAAAGTCACTCAGAGAATACATTATGTTTAACTAAACTGCGATTGCAATCCAGCGCGGGAATGCAGCTAGTGTTCTTGGAACCATGCCGTATGGGCACGGGTGGTCTCCCTTTAGATTGTTTAGGTTAGGTTTTTATTGTAATTCGTTTTGAGATTTTCATCATTGTATATATGAGAATAAAAAATAAATACAATTGGGCTAAACTCATATTCATATAAAGTTTATGCAATTTTAAGTGTACATCTCATTACTGTTTCGAAAAAATAAACAGATGAGGGAAATATTTGTTATTTTTCATCATTTTCTGGATTAAGGTGGGAGAACTATAGTTCGACTGGGGAAGTACTACTGCCGCTCTCATAATCCGTCGTAAAGCATCACTTGTGTTTCGGTTGGAGAGGTGAGGTTGCCGGCTACATTTTGAATCGAGTCGACAATCTTAGTCCTCAGGAATAGTAACATATTTACGTTCAATCTCAGATAGGATTTCAGTCGTGTTTGTGGTGATGCTCGTTTGCAAGTCTTTTGAAATAAAAAAACTTATTTTTAACCCTAAGTGAGTAATTTTCCTTCAGATCATTTTATACTTATTATGAAAGTGCTTTGATAATCATTTCTTTGAACAGACATTGTTAAAAATATTGATTCTTAATAGATCTAAATCGGCAATAATTAGATACAACTAATCAAAATACAGCTATCATGGACCGATCTAGTGCTTTCATGTACCTACCTACCCACTTATGTTTCTGTGTAGCGTCCTCCTTGATCTTGCCGACGTAAAACCAACAGCTCGCGAGAAGATTTTTACCTAGATAATTCTGAGATAGTTTCATGCCTACAACCACTTTTTGCAGTCTTAGTCAATTCATGACATTCTGTTGAATACTTTTACTGAATACTAATTAAGTAATTTAAAATATTAATAGGTGTGTTTATATGATTTTGATATCGGCAGGATGTTAATTAACTTCAGAACTAATTAACAATTTTATTTTAAAAAAGTATTTATGTCTGTATGTATACCCGACGGACAATTGTAAACTAGTTAATTAACAATCACTATAAATTGTATCTATATCCACTTAATTATATATGTGTGAGGATGGACTATTAAAGCTGTACCTTTTGCCAAAGTCGATAGATTATTCGGTCGTTTGTAAATGAATTGATGGGGCTTGTCAACGAAAACGATTCAGATAAATGACGAAGAGAGCCTCGTGACGATCGTTGATATTATAATAATGATGAGGTGCTACGCCTCCATCGACTTCTTGATTTGTTGGCGTTTTATTATAATAAATTATTACTGTTATAAGATTATACATCAAAAGAAAAATAATGGTTTTTATTATCGACATGGTATGCCACATACAAACATGAATATTAAAACTCTTAATAACATTTTGTCTACTATAGCGTGTATTAAGATGGATACCATTGCTATATTTATAATTAAAACAATACTTATATAAATAATTTAATTACTTATATAAATTTATAATGAAACTAGACGTCTGTTATCAGAAAGTTCTTAAAACTAAAATACAACCTCTACACGTACAGGTTATGTTTTATTGCGTGTCGGTACTGAGTATTTTATTTTATTATTTTTATAAAATGGAAAATATTGTTAATAGCTCTATTACCAACGACGGAATTCTCGACAAATTTTAATGTTTACGAAGCTTCTTCGTAATTAATTGGATAAGTTTGCAAAGTTTACGACCACTCTGATTAAGAATAAGTATTAACGATTTGAAATTACGATCTTAATCTATTTTGTTAGTTATTGTTATCGCCGGTCGAATCTATTTTTACGCAGATGCCTAATCGATGTCTAGGCTCCCTTGGTCATTGTAACATTTAATTATCTACAGTTTGGCCGATTGCCGGTTCTACCTGCTAGGTAGCCTAGCGTTTTGGACACCCTCCAAGCGATTATATTCACTGAACTGTCAAAGATAAGTTATTTTAGATATCTCGACATTGAAACGGACGTTGAGTGGATGTGTCATACAAGCATGAGACTCGTTAGAAAGCGTCGCTTTACGCGTTTTAGTTTCTTTTGTTAGGAATATCAACTGAACTCATATTGTAATAATGAACTATTTTTAAAATTAACTCAAATGTTGAAATCTTGATTTTGGGCAACATTTCTACAATGTCATGATACATTAAAACTGTTTTCAAAAATAAGTCGTTATAATAATGATAGTAAGCATCGTTTCTTTTTATTATCCATAAATGTGTGGAATACGTTTTAGAGGTTTATGTTTTTTAGTAAATACGATTTTATAGTAAATACGAGTAATGTGAGATATGTGCTTTATAAAACGGAACCTCAATTATTTTTGCGCCCGCATTGCTCTGTGACCATTCGGGTCACATTTTCATAATACATACGTGTTATTGATTAATGAATACATTACGTTCCGTTTGTTGGTTGACACCAGTCAAGTGATAAATTTAAATAAGACCTTTCATGTCCAATTATTTGATCCGCTTGGATAATTGCATGATCGATTACCGAATATTAAACAGTTTGCATAATAATAAGTTTCATTTGCTGTTAATAAATGTAAATGTCACGAACGCATTTTATTAATTTAACTTTCATCGAAATATTTACAACATATTGTGAAATCTCAGGGTACTAGTATAAATATACATTTTATTAGAACATATATAGCTATAAGTACTTAGTAAATGTGCTATCTAGTTCACAATACTTTATGTTGTATCAAAAAAGTAGATATATCCTTAAATTGTTAGTCTAACATGTGGCTGAATAGATATTGCATAATACTGTTTTAAAGGCAAAATTATATCAATTACATAGCACTATGTTAACATTTAAATTATTTGTACTTTTTTACTTCTACTGAGAATTTAATTTGAAGTGATTGGATCTACTGACATCGCTTTGCATCTTTCGTTCAAAAATCGCTCAGCTAAAATGTTTAAGACCTACAAAAATTAAAAATATTTAAGCAAAACAATGTATACAAAGTTGGGATTAAAAGCCGTGTCAGTTAACAAAAATAACGCAAGCGAAGGATGCAGAAAAAAAACATGTTTAAACTTAACGTTTATTATGTTGTCCTAATAGTAAAGGCTTCATTTAGAGTGATAGCGGACAGCTTCCAATAAAAGTAGAATAACGGAGCGTGGAACCGCTTACGCTAGTACCGACGCAGATGCTTCACGTCAACGAGATCCTGTAACAGTGACATTAAGGTCACGCTGGGCCATCGGTGTAGTCCACGAAGCAAGGACAAGCGAGGGTGTTAGAGCGAAGCTAGATGTTGACAGTGTTAAATCCGAGCTTAGAATACTTCCTCGAGATAACAGACTTCGTGTGGCATCTATGGAACCTGGCGCCGATGGAAATGTGATGGAGGAGGCGGGAGTCTTGTTTCGATGACCTGCAGCTGTAACCGGCATTCTTCGCTATATAGGTACGAAGGGCCCGTTCGCCCCACGTCTGAGAACGGGGCCTCTCAGTTGGCAGTCCCCTGTTTCTCCTGTCCAAGTAGTTGATCAAATCGTCGTAGTAGCTCTTCTGGTAGTCATAGTTGTAAGTGTATTGCAAGAATTTCGGCCTGTGAATATTAAATAATAATATACCTATTATATTCTCCGCGACAGACGTTAAGGACACAGAGGATCATTATCGCCGCTTTGATACCTCGCGAGACGTACGTTACATGAGACTTTGTCATGAGTATTCAAACGAGCATTTTGTATTACGTTAGTATCTAAGAACATGAATTTTAGTTTAATTATTTTGTTATAGTTAAAACTGAAGGAAATTTATAATAATTCGTTAATGTGGTGATTCTCACCTGACCCAGTGTTTGCAGACAAGTTTTTTGGGCTCAGTTCCTGTGGTGACGTTTTCCGGTGGTGGGGGTTCGGCTACTTCAGGTTTGCCTTCGGCAGGGGCAGCTCCCTCGGCGGGCGCACCCTCTGCGGGCGGCGCCTCTGGCGCAGGGGCTTCGGGCGCAGGAGTCTCCTCTACTACGTCATCCCACATGGTGCAGGTGGTTTCTGGGACCAAAAATAATTGACTACATTTTAATCTTTTCACGCAACATTTTCCACAGTAGCTCAAAATCCACAAGAAAATTTATTTTTAAATAGTAATTAAGATTGGAACTATTTTAATCATTTTAATTTTATTTTCACATAATCCGTTAATATATCGAGGCACCCGAATTCCAATCATTTGAACGATGTACCACTAACAAATATTTATGAAAAGTATACACTAGTATGTCACTGAGCAACACATCACTGTAATCACGAACCTAATTGGATAAGAAGAGAGCGTGTGGAGTGGTTGGTCGTTCGGTTGTGACTGTTGTCGCTGCAGCCGGTGGCGCGAGCAGCCTCCCGATATATCTCCCTTCGACCCCACCTGGCTGTCGCAAGCTCTTCTGTGTGCGCCAATGATGTTCTGTCAATACATTGACCATGCATCGAGAAATTCTCGGCAACAAATTGTCGTGCCAATTCACGTAATTTCACTTTGATCTACTTGAGTGAAACCGTTCTTCGGAAGATGTTTGTCAATTGACACATTCGCTTTTTGTCCCCGACGGATAACAGTGTAGTGCGTACCACATGTACATCACACACAAAATAGACGCCGACAGATATTTCACTTAAACATTATTTAGACTACAATTACACGTTGGGAAACTATATCATATGTACTGTATGATGAAGGTCAAAATCAACAAACAAACAACAAATGGGCGATAGAAATGCACTTTATATTGCTATTTTCGAATATATGTATCTTTTAGAGCAGAAGGATATCATATCATATATCATTTTAGACTAAAATTGGTTAAATTTGGACAGGTTTCTCAAAGTACAAGTATGTCATTTATAATGAGATTGTAAAAAATCAAATCAATTAGTTTTATTTGCATAAACATGGGTACGACACAAAACGTTGTAGATTAGTGTAGGTCCGCCAAGATCGACTCATCAAAGAATGCAAAATGTATACTTAATTAATTTCTCTAAACTAACTTGATAATCTAAAAAAGTGAGAAATAAATATATAATTTGGATTACAATCACTCGAGTAATCTTAATATTAAAATAGCCGGCCATAAATACGCACGGAGTGATAATCTAAAATTAGGCATCGGATGACTGAAAAGATGTGGAACATTCACAAGTCATAGGCAAATATATTTTGTTTACAGGGACGTATATTCTATTGTTTTTCCGCTTACTTACGGTATTGTATGCATATTGCACATATCAAGTTATATTACAAGACAAAAACAATTATATAATGGACGCGGCTGCACTGGTATTTCAAAGACATTTTCACGGTCAGGTGATGCTATTGTTTCCAATAATAAATTTAGATTCCGAACCAAAGGCCACAGGTGCGAATCAATTATTGTCATCGCCGGATTATGGATGTTAAGCTCTTTATAGTTACCGCGGTGAGGACACGACGAAGCCAGCGGCACAGTAATGACTAGAACCCCACCGTGCCTGACCCTATTAAAAGGCTACATCGATTTTAACGTTTGTTATCAAAACAAATAACTATCTCGAGCGGTGTAATTCTGAGCTTACCGAAAATGATTATGTGATGCGAAAAACACAATGTACGAAAATTAGCACATGCCAGGGTGATTAGGTCATACTGTAATCAAATCTTTTGGGATTATGCGTTCATTTTTAGCTTTTTGTTTTTTGGCACCTTAAAAACGGGGCCTGCGGTGTTTCCATCAACAGACGGTGCATCACGGTTGTATTTATCTATTTTTGAGCGTTTGAGCGTCGAAAAATTTTATATCCACACGAAGTCTATAAATACTGCATAGGTTTTAGTTATAATAAATTAGTTATCAGTTACTACAACTGCGAAGCGTTTAAGAAGGAAAGTCTCATCGATCTAATGTCGGCAACACATGTCGCACTCCCTCCCGGTTGCCACCGCAGATAAGATGTGGATCTAGTTCAGCTTATTATCACATACTGTTTGTTGGTGAGTACTTAATTCATGTTCGTGTTCACGGATGCTTAGACAGCGGCGTCTCAAAAATCTTTGTCTATCTTTCTATCATATAACGTTAAGTAACACGTACATGAACATAAAATATTTGTGAGTTAATTATTTAAGTTAATTATTATTTGAGTAAACGTTGTTCTAATCGGCTGACCATTTTTATCACTTCTGTTGTTGTTTTGAGGTCACGCTGCTTTTCGAAAGTTGTAAGTGTGTTTTTAGTATTCGGATAATTTTCAGATTCCGATTTTCAGAAGCAGATCCATAGTTTTTGAAATATTTGGTAATCTGTATTTTTCGCAAGTCCCATTTGAATAACTTTTTGTAATTCTGTTACATTATATATAGGTATTTACATATATAGGTGGCTGCGCAGTAATATATTTTTCTACTTGTTTTAATGTTTTTTCTCTTTAAATTTATGCGGAACAAAGATGTGGGTACTGCTACTTTTACATAAACAAGATTTTTCACTTTTTAATTAATTAAAATAATATAGATAAAATTGTATTAAAATATATTATATAGTAGACCAGAAATAATATGCGACACAGATCTGACGTGGCGGCAGAAAGAACACGTGAGAAATGAATCGATTTGTAATGGATGTGAGCTTGGCAGAAACGCGCCGTCGTTGCCCTATAGGGCGTATGTACATCGTAGACCGATATCACATATGTATATATAGTAGCCTTTCAAAATATGAGCAACTAAGATTAGCTGCATTATTTAATTACAGGGATTGTTTTATGCCAGAACAATAGTATTTAACGCCTATTTAATGAGCACTTAGGTCACTTGTTAAGTAGTTGGCTGTAGTCCGTGGACATCTACTTACAACGTGGATGCGTTGCTATTTATAAGAACTAAGACAATTGCTTCGCGTCAAAGTAGCTGCGATCAACCGAAACACAAGTGTTCCTGACGGTGGATTGTAAGAGCCGTTGATCAATGTTTTATTGTAACCTTGAAATTCGCCAAAAAAAATGATTTATATCACCAAAATTCATAAGTGTTCGCCCAAATACGTGAGTATTTATCAAAATTTTAATTCTGTTTAATTTAAAAAAGTTTAATTTCTCTTTATGGTTATAAATTAATATCATGAATATTACGAGTCAAAAAAATTAAACTTTCTGAATTTACAGTCCATTTTGATCTGGATCGAGCATTCTATTAAAACTACGTAAAGTTTTGTGCTTTATAAAACTGGTAGATAATACTTACTTTGGAGATGGTATCTAATCATTAATTTAGTACGATTGCGAGGTTACTGAAATAAAATGCCCGTAATAGTCCTCAGCAGTAACAACGCATTTAGAATAGAATACACGAGGGACTCCTGGTTCTACATCAGTTTGGTCTATGGACTTCTAAGGCAATTGGGGGCAGTAACTTCTACCTATAATGTACTGTATTAATAAAATTAAAACTTATCAAAGTACATCAATATGTCGGCAATAGGTACAAAGTAGTAATATTTTGTGGCATGGAACAATTTTTTAATACAGTGGGTCGGTTCATAGTGTGGATAATACTAATATAAGCCACAACATACGTACGAACAATATGTACGCATATCTTGATGTTTTGCTTAGTATGCTAAAAAATTGCGAAAACTGAGACCGATAACTTTTTTTGCTGTATTTTTTCAATCCAAACTGCTAATTTAGAACTTTAAACTAATCTGTTTAACCAACATTTCATTCCAATTAGTTTCTATTTTACCTAAGCATTAGCTAAACATTTAATATTGGCAAACTCTCACCTTGGACTCTGGATTTAATTTTGCAGTACACCTGCATCTATAAAGGCAAGGGTTAGGGTTTCAAAAACTAGTTGTAATAGGTCGAGGAAATCATTTATCTAATATAATAGTGTATAATATTGTTACTATTTCTTTCATAAACTCTCATTTTTCTAATAATACAGAAATCAGTACGAACAAAATTATAACAAATAAGCTTAAATTTCTTTATAAAATATCATGTCAATGTCTGTTTTATTTTGATCGGAAAAATATGGAAATACAGTGTTATAATAAAAATCATCTAAAGTTAAAACGCATATTGATGGTCGATCTTGGTGAAACTCTAGTACTATTTGCCGTCCGTTATCAAAGTACGTATTCGTTAGTTACCATACAGCTTCGGTCCGTTGCGAGACCCTTTGAAAAATATTTTCACTTATTTCTACATTTAACATTTTTACCATTTATTGCAGTTTATACATACATAGCACTCATAGAAGTCAGTAAACGCTAAAGGCAGCCTCTTTGGTCGAAGTTCTTTACTCATTGCCCCTTTTATAAATTTTCTCGTGTTGGTTCGTTTGATGTATTTAGCAATAAGATTTTATTTTCCGTTCTATTTCAAAATAGGCAACGTGGTAAAGGAATTGATTTAATAAAATACTTCATATCAAGTTTCAGTTCATTTTATGTACAGTTATAAAACATTACAAGAATCTTAGAATTGGTTTTATTATTTAAAAAAGAGAGGCGTTGTTAATAATATAACCGTTTTAAAATGATTATAATTTGATATTAAAATTTCGCCTTTTTAGGTACACGCAAAGTCAGTAATTAGTTAGTTAGGTCAGAATGAGAAAGTAGTTAAGTTTTATCTCAATTAAGAGTCCAAATAAGACTACGGTCTTTAAGATTTATTTCCGTATATATTTATTGAATTTTGGATTTTACACAAAGTAATTTATTACTAATTTTAACAATCTGTAAAATAAATGAAGGATAGGTAATGATTTCCTAAAAAACTTCTGGTAACAGAGTAAATATTTTATCGAATAGGTAAATAACTAACTATTCCCTATGCTCTTTGAAATAGGAAGTTGACACTGCGACCCGTCTAAATGTTACATAACTTGACATATCCCTTGCGATACGTTGTGCTCCAAACTTCTATCTGCTTCGTCTTCTTCAAGCATTTTTTCTTGACATGTCTCCTTGATTACTACCTAAAAACTTTATATAAAGTAAAAATGTTGACACTTATTCGTATTATATTTCTATTTGTCATATTAAATGTTCTAACAAGTACGAAACCTCTTATCAAAATGCGGATATCGTACTGTTCATTGACATGAATTGTTTATATAAAAAATGACACAAACTGTTATCACTACTTCACATAATTGTAGACGAATGTCTATCATAACTTCAGCTCATTAATTTATATAGGCGCGAAGAGTCGTATTGACAAATAATTTGGCTTCAATCATTAGGTCGCTTGACTCTGTCAATGCGATGCCAATGCACAGAGTGTATTTTTAAATATATCTAAAAATAATACAAATAAGGTTCTTTTATATCATACATTGGTTGATAAAGGTTGATAAAGAGCCGTTAGAGCTCGCCCGGGGCGGTACCACCGCCACCCTCATAACCCGCCGAAAAGCCACATGTTCTTCATGTATTGTGTTTCGG
>DWON01007724.1:0-12666 GCA_018251015.1 Phocides pigmalion okeechobee
GGTTGCCGGATACACATTATTGGAGGCGACCATCTTAGTCCTCAAGAGTAGGAACGCATGCGCGTCCATCCTTAAATAGAACTTCTGTTTTATTTCAGATTGGACGTGGTTGTCCATGAGCTGCAGTGAGCACTTAAGACCAGGTGGCCTCCATGCCCGTTTCTTACTCTTTCGCAATAAAAAACAAACTAACAAAATACAAGGCAATTTAATGACTTGATGTAGATATGAAGAAACAAACAATTGTAGTCATTTTTATTTTAAGTTTGTTTACATCCAATTTCACTTTATTTCAATTAGGCAACCCTTCGCGTGTACATTTATCTGTTACCTGTGTATGTTCAATGGAATTTAAACCTTAAATCTTTACACGTAAAGTCGAATTTATAAATTACTCCTTCGTACGCTGCCAAAGGAAATGAAACCCTAAATCTATGAGAATAAAGCTGAATTTACCATAAATGTTTCCTTTATACGTGGCCAAAGGAATTGCAACCTTAAAACTATGATACTAAAGTTGAATTTACCAAGTCGAGCGAAGATACCGTCGAGGCGGGACAACAACGGTGAGTAGAAAGGATCATAATTACTCAGGATCATGGAAGACGCTGGAATTTTCTGGAAAATCTGGAACAATGTCACGGAAATATTTTTACATGTAAATAATGTTAATGTTTCTGTTCTATCTTGATGTGAGAAATGTCAGTTTTAAAAGAGTTTAGGTATATCCATACTTCCATACTAATATTATTAATGTGAATGTAAATTTGTTTTCGAGGTGTTCGAAGGAAGGAAATTGTAGGAGAACTATAGTTCGACTGGGGAAGTACCATCGCCGCCCTCATAATCCGCCGTAAAGCATTACTTGTGTCTTGGTTGGAGAGGTGCGGTTGCCGACTGGACTTTGATGCGAGGCGACCATCTTAGTCCTCAGGAGTGGCAACATATCTACGTCCGAGCTCAGGTAGGATTTCGGTCGTGTTTGTGGTTGTACGTGCTAATAATAACGTGTAATTTGCTACTCTTCTCAGATAAAAAATAATGCTTTACGGCGGGTTATGAGGGCGACGGTGGTACCTCCCCGGTCGAAATATAGTTCTCCCACCATTTAAATCCCGCAAGCACGCTTATAACCACTGATGGTTACCCACCCAATTTGCGACCGCGTCTAACGTTGCTTAACTTTAAAGCTTATGAACACAAGCTTGCTTAATCCTGCTCCCATTTACTATTACATGAATACTAAAGACTATTTAATAAATATTGAACAAAAAAACTAAATAACCGTTAATCCCAAAGTTAAGCCTAACTTACAAATTATTTAGTTCGCTATTAAATTTTCAGTGAGATTACTTTTTTACTATTAAGAGATTCAATCAGATTAGGGACATCTAATATTTAGTTAATCGTGCTCTAACGAGTTTTCTTAGAGACTATTTGATTTATTTATTATGGTTAAATAATTCCATTTAAATAAAATTGATTGGATAAATTGCAGAAGATCGAACGGAGAAGTATCAATCACGAACTGACTAATACGTGATAAACGCGGTTGCATTGTGTCTTTAACACTGACTGTTCCGATCGTATATTAGATCGGGTCAGCGTTGCGGGAGGCGGAATTAAACTAGAGCTTATTTCTTTATACTGAAGATGCGCCGAAAATTCGCTGAAATATCGTATTTTTAACATCTGTGTATCATTTACTAATACATGGACGTAAAGTCGGCCAACAGTCTTTTAGCCGACGTAAACATAGCACTTTTGTTCGCCCGTATTTTTTTATGTGAGAAGAGTGGCAAACGAGAATGCGAACGCCCTGATGTTAAGTAGTCGCAGCCCATAGACATCCACGTACAACCACAAACACGACCGAAATCCTGTCTGAGCTCGCACGTAGATTCGTTGCTACTTCTGAAGACTAAGATGGTCGCCTCGCTTCAACGTGTAGCCGGCAACACAGGTGTGTGTCGACCGCAAGTGTTGTACGCAGCATGGAAAGTGTTAAGAGCATATTTCAAAATGCATTCAGTTTGTCGTGCCGTGACGCGTCTTGTCGCTTAAATGTTCCCGAACCACACTTATCTAACCGAAACACAAGAATTTCTTCATATAACTCATTGATGCAATGGGCCCTCCATTCTCGCTCTTTTCCTCTCTAGCTATCTCCTTCTCTGTTGTTGTCTTTTCTTACATAAATATAATACTGACCTTATAATTGTTGCTTGTCATTTGATTTTTGTAGTAACTATTTTTGGATGGAAGATATGATACTTTCTGTCCACTGGCGCCGAATCTGAAAATGGTAAAGGTAGTAGGGAAAATTCAATTTGATTGCTCTTTGTCTAGTTACTAGTGGACCCTGAGTTAAGCCAATGGTTTAGGGTTCAATTCTCAGTTAAGACAATATTTTATGCTATCAGTACAAGTGTTTGTTCTGGACTTTTTATGTTTGAAGAGTATTAAACGATTATGCAGGCCTAGTGTTAATTTGCTGCAGCCCAGCATGAGTATTTTTTGTGACTTTATAAAGAAGAGTAGCAAAAGGGCAGGTCTCGTGTCAAATTGCAGCCCATTGACTCCCATATAGAACCTCAAATAGGACTGAAATCTCATCTGAACGTACGTTAATACATTGTTACTTTGAAGGAATAAGATGGTCGCCTCGCTTTTAAATGTGCCGGCAACCGCATCGAAATATGGCTAGCATTCTTAACACCATACCATATTAAGACTCCCTATAGATTTTTTAGGTAAGGATTTTATTGTAATAAGTGAAGTGAAATTATTTTAGGTATTGTAATAAGTATTATTAATAATAATGTAATAAGTATTATTTAAGTAGTATTATTGTAATAAGTAAAAGGAAATTTTAAAAATAAACTATACCAAAGTGTTAAAAGTCCAGCTTTGCCTATTATTTAGACCAGCTTCGCCTATTATTATTAGTACAGTGTTTTCGAGTTAATTACAGGCACAGTGGAGTCGAGGCACTTCTATAGGCAATCAAATTATAACATTAACTGAAATAGTTTTAAATACTCCCAATTTGGTAACTTCAAAAACGCTCTTTGAACTCGCAGTTTTTAATTTCAATTATTTTCTAATTAATATTTTCGTTTCTTAAAATGCCTATCGTGGCTAATGAAACAATGTTCTGTTTATGTGAGAAGAGTAGCAAACGAGCATGCAAACCACCTGATGTTAAGTAGTCGCAGCCCTTAGACATCCGCGTACAACCACAAACACGACGAAATCCTATCTGAGCTGGAACGTAGATGCGTTGCTACTCTTGAGGACTAAGATGGTTGCCTCGCTTCAAAGTGTAGCCGGCAACCGCACCTCTCCAACCGAAACACAAGTCATACTTGACGGGGGATTATGAGGGCGGCGGTGTTACCTCCCCGTTCGAAATATAGTTCTCCCACCTTTAATATTCGACCAATAAAAGAAATTATGAATCCACAAATTGAAATATGATTTTTCGCCATCAATTTTCCTATCCGACATTGGGCTGTAAATCCAATTGTCGAAAAGCGAGCTTGCAAATCGAATTAGAACGATGACAACCGCAATCCGGACTGGGATGCTGATTTTATTAACAAGAATTGTTTGGAAGAATTTTTGCAAGTATAATTTGCACATTGTGTTTGACTCTCTTTTTTATTTATTTTGGCACTGTGTGAGTGCGCGCGCGCGTGTTTGTGTGTGTGTGTATGTGTAATGGCTCGATTCGATCAAACTCGAATGAGATAATACAAGATAGAATTACAATTTTCGCCCTGTAAATATAAACTTAAAATTGTGTCCAAAATTAAAATTATTTCAAAATTGACGTCGCTAATTGCGTCAAATAGAAGCGAATATATATATAAGTACCATCTACATAAATAATATTAAATACGAATTCGAACATTGCCTGAAGTTCTTTTAGCTCGTACGTAGACGCGTTGCTACGCCTGAGGACTGAGATGGTCGCATCGCTTGTCAGTGTAACTGACAACTGCACCTCTCTAATCGAAAAGTTGCTTTACCGCGGATTATGATCGGCGGTGGTACCTCCCCAGTTGAACTATACTTATAGCACTTTAAAACAAAATAGTATGAGAACGTACAAAAAAAAATTGGCTTTGATGTTAAAATGTTTTTCACAAGGACTGAAAAATCGCTGAATTTTATATATCAAATGCCAATTTTTAGGCTATACTTTGAAGCGAGGCGACCATCTTAGTCATCAGGAGTAGCAACGTAGCTCAGCTTTCAAGCGTGTTTGTGGTTATAGGTTGATGTCTATGAGCTACGACTACTAACTACAGGTGGTTTGCAAGCTCTTTTGCTATTCTTCTCACATAAAAAACTACATTTAATAAATTTTCGAAACGAAATCCGTCTTTTGCCTATCATTTGGACCGTACAAGTTCTTCTCAATCGTAACAACATCGTTCAGTTTAGAAGCCACAAAAGGAGATGACAGCCACATTATAGATTTAATTTGTGAAGCCATTCAGATGTAGGCATTTTGATAAAGCTATTTCTGGCAATAAACTAATTGAATAGCCTTATCGAATATGTGTTTTATTAGTTTCAACACAATTTTGTTCGTAGGCCATTTTCTCATTAGCAAGAGGATCAATAGATGGTTTATGAAGACAATCCAAAGATAGTTTATATGTATAATTTACACATATTTTACATATGAAGTTAGAATCTTAACTAATTTTCTTAGTCCATAACATAATCAGGATTTGATTTAAGATTATTTTTACAATTTTCAGGATTTAATTTTAAATTATCATTACTCATTATTACAATGACTTACTAATAAAAAAATATTATTTTCATATTGTCCGTAAAATGAATAATTCTTACCTGGACATATCAACATTAGACAAATCGTTAACATCATTGTGTTCTTCCATATTCCCGTACAATCCTTCCTGGGGATACATGTATGATCCTGCAGGATTCGTCTCATATCCCATGAAGTCCTTATTATCATTACTGTATCCGTTCTGCTCATCACCATTAGCTGGTGGATAGCTGGCTTGGCTGGACGTAGCTGACAGCTGGGATATTCCTGAAATTATACATTTTACATGCTTTTAAATATGCGCAATATAAAATATTTTAAGGTTTTATGTGTACTTACTACTGAGGCTTTTCAAATTACCGATATTTAGAACCAGTTTTATAGATCGCGGTTAGGGCTAAGATGTCATGGTCGAAACAACGATATTTTACTGAATATTATTTCCAAAATTGATAACTATAATTAATATATTTATTATAATGATCCAATTACATTTGTTTACAATTTAAATTTCGATTGGGGAAGTCCCTTCATAATTTGCCGAAAAGCAGCACTTGTGTTTCTACTGCTAAAGTGTAGATGCCGGCTACACATGCAAGCGAGGCGAATATCCTAATCTTTAGAAGTAGAAACGTATATATTTACAACTATAGATAGGTTTTCAGTCCTAATTGAGGTTATATCTGAGTGACCACGAGCTGAAGCGAATACTTCATATCAAATCTCTTGCATGCTCGCTTAATACTCTTGTAACACAATCTTTTAATCTTGGTTTTTTTCCGGTCAGCGACGCAAATTGAGATCTGTGCAAATAGCTAGAAAACTTATAAACAAATAAGAAATATTACATAATATAATATACTGAAACGTTACGTCACAAAAATATTTCGAGTTGAAGATAGTTAATATTATAACTTCTTAAATAAAACTAATACATAAAATATCATATATTAAATTAGATATACCTAATATCTACGTTCAAATAACATCGCAATTATACTTGTAAAGCAAATAAAAATGTTTTTCTGTTTCATTCGCAACGATTCTAAAAATAAATTCTACAACAACATTATAACTTTATCAAGCGTTTCTTTACATTATTATCTTTACATTATCCCGTATTTATGACGTACCTCATATAAAACCCTAAGGGGTTCATTAAACATTGTTTTTACTACAATAGTCTTGTTATCTACACAACTTTTAGGAATGTTCAATAAGCCAGTAACAACTGTCACAAATAGGCGAACTTAAGCAAATCTACTTAATTACCTCTGGTTTCATTGCTGTCTTCATCTTGATCAAATGTCAACAACAGATGCCTTATTGTGACCGACTTTACGGAAACAATTTTAGTGACAACATAATTGCGATAATCGTATTAAGTCTGTGATCTTTAGAAAGTTTTGACTACAGTTATAACATTGTTTTGTTTTACAAGAGTATCAAGCGACTATGCAAGAGATTTGATATTAAGTATTCGCTTCAGCTCGTGGTCACTCACATACAACCTTAAATAGGACTGTAGTCGTATCTATGGCTGTAAGTATATAGGTTTTTACTATTAGGTAGATGATCATATCGCTTGCATGTATAGCCCTTTTTATTACTAAAGATTACGATAGTCGGCTTGCTCGAAAGCGTAGCTGGCAACTACACTTTAGCAGTAGAAACATAAGTACTGCTTAGCGGCAGTTAAGAAGGTACTTAACATTCTGAAAATATCTTTTCGTCACAAAGTCTAAATTAAATAAAACCGCAATATCACTGTAGTATCATCACCGACACCATCATTATCAACCCAGTATTGTCTCAATGCTGGAAATTGGTCTTCCCGTTACGGATTAGGCCATTAGTCGACCATGGTGTCCAACTGCGGATTGGTACAATTCATACAACCCGAGAATTTTAGAGAGAACTTTCAGACGTGCAGGTTTCCTTACAAAATTTTTGTCTACTATTAAGAGAAGTGATAATAAATATCTAATATGCATGTAACTTTCATAAATCGGCCTTGCCAAGGATTTGAACCCTGAAACCCCAGAGTTGGGGTGGGAGATTGGAATTTCAAACACTAAGCCGTCACGGCTTTTAACTGCAGTATACTGTACTTTGAATACATTTATGACGAGTAAATAAAATGGACGACCGCCGTGACGTTTAGCCGTGAGCATGATCCATACATAGTTCGAAATATCGGCAATAGACAAGCGTTAATCACGATTACGCGTTACTTGGTAAAATGTATACTTGGTAAAATAAATTCCGCGATGATTTTAGGCGAAAAACGAAAAATTTTCCAGGATTAAGACAATACGCGTTGTGACAAGTTTTAACTTTTGTGGTGACTCAATTAACATAAAATTTGTTACTCGGTTACCTTTGCCAAGTATCTTGCCAAAACTCCCCAGAATGCTCGGCAGGAACATCGCCAAGAGAATACTTTTGAAAACTTGAGCCCCGATTAGGAGTGGCAGGAAGAACTTCTTGAGACCGAAAGCTGGAAGGGAAATAAATGGTTCATATCAACATCTATTCTAAAGATATTATTGAATATAATGGAGATTTTTGAGTCCAATCTCTAAATATTATAAAACAAAGTCCTCCTTCGCGTCTGTCTGTCTGTCTGTTCACGATAACCTCACAAAGTAATGGACGGATTTTCTTACATTTTACAATAATAGGTAGAGTGATTTCCGAGGAAGGTTTTGGTGCATAATAAGTTAGGTTTTTTTTTGTAAATTGAATATAGAAATTTACTCGTCGTTAGAAATAGATGTTCCTAATTGTTAGTTTTTGCAACTACGTAATAACTAGATGCATGGATGGATCAAAGATAATATTTACATGCAATATAAGCTTAAAATACATAAATAAAATTAAAAATAAAATAATAATACCAAAAATCCTAAAGTAAAATACTGATTACTGTCCTTGGGATGAATTCCTAGATAACTGGCAACATTACCTCGTTGAATAGATAAGCTAATTCTCTGAGCGAGGTAAATGCCAGCTCTCTGACCATTCGCTGACTATCAACCGTTTGGAAAATTGTTTGATTAGTTACCATGAGATGGATTGCACGCTCGTTTGCTACTTCTATTTTATAAATAATATAAAGACTTACATCTGAATCCGACCATCTTAGCAGCTTTTGGTAAATTGATAGATATGATGTGAGTGTCAATAAAATTCTTTATCTTCTGTAATAATCTGTATTCATACGTGTACGAGCTAAATAGTGCTCTTCCTTCTTCTTCTCTTTTACTTCTAAGTTCATTGTTAGCGTCAATTGGTTTAATTTCAACACCTTCAATTATTTCAATCATATCTTCACTTAATACTTTATCTACAGTGTTTTCTAAAATATGTTCTAGGTTCTTTTCCGTGCCGTTTGAGAACACGTGTTTTTCTGCAAATTTACTGACAGTGTCTATAAAATTTGCAAGAAAACCACCTGAATCCGATTCTTCGTCTCTTAGATCTTCTATTTTTATATCGTCATCCTCAACATTTTTATTACTACTTGATTGAAAACTATGGCAGTTAGGACTTAGTCTATCTAAATCTAATTCTGTTTTGGTTGAGTTTTCGATTTGACTCGATTCGTCTTTTATAACAGTTTGACAATTACTTTTTATAATGAAGAGTGTTATATATAATAGAACAAGAGGACATTTTTCTGTGAACCTCCATTCTGATCGTCTGTTGAAGTTATCGTGCGTTTTGCCAGGATCCATGTTTTGAGCTTTTCGTCTATCCTCATTACTTGCTTTATAAATATGTTTTCCAAGGAATTTTCTATAGTCTTTAGCAGGGAAATCTGTAACAAACAAACGGTTATTTAGTTCTGTGAAAATAAAAGATTATTGTAGGAAGTTGCTGAACAATACTGTGCTTCTCACGATTGTGGGAATTAATATGTGATCAATCGGAGTGAAACGTTTCGTAGTATCAATTATGTTGTTATGACATTATGTTCCAATGCTTGTCGCATTGGTGTCATAATGCTCATGTTTCTCTAGAATTTTCTCTGCGTAATACAAGGTTTATGTATGGTATCATATGTTATGGTATGGTATAGTATAGTACGGTATAGTAGTAGGATAGTACACTATGGTTTAATAATGTTAAGTTTATAAACGAAAATGATAAGGTTAAGTTGATTGTCAAAAAAAAAAACAGATAACTCTCTATAATTTATTAGAAAATCGATTTTTAAGTGAGAAGAGTAGCAAACGAGTATGCAAACCACCTGATGTTAAGTAGTCGCATAGACATCCACGTATCTCCCCGGTCAAACTATAGCTTTTCCTTCAAGGTATTCCTATCAAGTAAATCTAAAATACAAAAGACGATGATATCTTTGGCATGTTGGATTTACTATATTTTTCCGAGAAAAGTATTACCACGTCAGAGAAATAATCTCTAATGACGATCTAATATTTACTAAAGGAATATTAAGGAATAACCTATATCCAATAAGATTATCCTGTCATTATGGGTGCTAAACAGAGCAAATATGTGAATTGGACGCTAATCTATTAAGCCATCTGTACACTGAGGCTGTGAAACTGTGAATGAGCAGGGTCGTGGTAGGACCTATATGATTCCACCGAGGATTAGGTGGTATTGGTGGTGGAACCCCAAGTAAGCTTCACGCTAAAAAAGGGTTTTGACGCGAATTTTACCTGCGTTTCGGTAGAAAGGTGCGGTTGTCGGCTCATTTAATTGTCAGTTTCAAGGTGGTGGTGGTTACAAGGTGGGAGAACTATTGTTCGACCGGGGAGGTATCACCGCCGCCCTCAGTATCTGCCATATAGCATTTGTTACTCTTTTCTCATAGAAATACTAATAATGGTATATACAATTTTTTATAATCAAGAATTACAGACGGTGTGTAAGAGCCATTAGAGATATTACTTTGATGTATCAAGTGGGCCGCTCTCGTGGCGCTGATCTGAAATGGGTCGTGCCGATAAGAGTTACGTATTTTTTTTATGAGCTCTCAACTTAAACCCGTGGAATGTTAATCTCTTTTATTAAATGGAAGAGGCAAACGATCATGCGTCCTCCTAATGGTAGGTGGTCATTATCAAAAATGGACTTTTAACGAAAAGTTTGTTATGAACTGTTTAGCATGTTAGTTTGTTTGTTTGAAATAGCATTATTTGTTTTTATTCATTTCATCTGTCTACTTTCATCTGTCATGATTATTTTCAGCAAATAAAGTCTTATTCATGTTTCCTTGCGTTTATTATGTAAATAAGCGAGTGGCAACCGATATAACATTTTTGTTGCCAACTTATACGCCTTTTTTGTTAAATGGAAGTGGTAAACGAGCTTGCGTCTTCCTGATGGTGGTCTTTGCCATAAATGAATCTTTGATAAACTCTTGTAACCAGCCTATATGGGTTTTTTATTAAATTAAAGTGGCAAATAAGCATGCGTCCTCCTAATGGTAGGTCACAGACCTAAATGGATCTTTGATGAACTTTTGTAACCAACTTGTATAGATTTTTTATTAAATTGAAGGGCATTCGAGATACAAGCAGGGGGTAGGACGTTACTCTGTCCGTTAAATATACTAAGTCTATGTAAAAATTGTCTCGGCGTTTGATTGTGCAAAACGACTGTAACACATTAGTTGTATTTCTGTTGGAGAGGGGCAATTGCCGGCTACACTTTGATGCGAGGCGACCATCTTAATTCTCAGGACGTACCAACGTATCTACGTTCGAACTCAGATAGGATTTTACTAGTTTTTTAGGTTGGGCGTCGATGTCTAAGGACTGTGACTACTTAGAACAGGTGGTTTGGATGTTCGTTTGCTACTCTTCTCACATAAAAAAGGTATAAATAAAAATAAATAAAATTAAATAAAGATAGAATTTAAAATATAGATAAGAATAAATAAGCATGACAATAATCTTAGCCTGGTTTTTGGTAATAATGCGTAGCACGTGCCTGAAATCGAGAGTAAAGGTACTGTAGGCGTAAATGTCAAAGAACTCCTTTATAAATATAGACCAACGTACTTGACACCTTTTCCTAAGGAAGATCAAAGTAAAACGTACTCAGCGTATATCGAATAACTTAGGAATTTTGAAAGACTTTTTTACGTGAGAAGAGTAGCAAACGAGCATGTAAACCACCTGATGTTAACTAGTCGTAGTCCATAGACATCAACGTACAACCACAAACGCAATTCAAATCCTATCTGAGCGCGAACGTAGATGCGTTGCTACTCCTGAAGACTAAGGTGGTCGCCTCGCTTCAAAGTGTAGGCAACCGCACATCTCCAACCGAAACGCAAGTAATGCTTTACGGCGGATTATGAGGACTAACGTTCAAATAAGGTTTGAGATAGGTACGTTGTGATATGGAACCCAAAAAAGAATCGAACTAGACGTAGGATAGATCGATTGATCTACCATTGGCAATTAGTCATTATCAAGGTGGTAGAACTATAGTTCGACCGGGGAGGTACCGCCGCGTTCATAATCCACCGTAAAGCATTACTTGTGTTTCAGTTGGAGGTGCGGTTGCCGGCTATATTTTGAAGCAAGACGAACATCTTAGTCCGTAGGCATCGCAACGTATCTTGAAGTTCGAGTTCAGATAATATGTTAGTCGTGTTTGTGTTTGTATGTGGATGTATATGGGCTGCGACTAATTAACATCAGGTGGTTTGGATGCTCGTTGGCTACTCTTTTTGAGTAAAATAAAGTACGCGTGTAATCTTATTTAATTGACCGTTTATTTAGAATAGCTATGTATTCTGAAGCACAACTGTGATTATTTACAGTAGACTTTTATCACTGCATATAGAAGATGTGTTTAATCTCATTCAATTTTCCTTCTACTTTGGATGAGCATACATCCGCTTTATCAATATTACATTAATATTAACTGTACCAACTAAATGTCACGTTGTACCCATTTCTCAGAAATTCGTAAGTCACGTAATATCAAGATTCGTTTACGGGACAATTGTAAGGCGATTGTCTTACAAATGACGAGTGATTTCAGGATTTGTTAGCTCACGTCACGCGACAACCATGTCCAACTACTTGAGATCAGGTGGTTTGCATGCTCGTTTGCTATTCTTGTCACATAAAAAGTAGGATGTAACGGAAGCGATGATTCGGTTACTCGGAAACATAACCGGATCCGTATTTGGAATTCGGTGAAAGCTGGAGAAAGATGTTTTACAAAATAAAAGGAAATTATGTGCAATATACTAAAAAACTCAGCTATTTTAATACAGTTATCGCTTTTCTGTATCGATTTCCGATTCGGAAAAAAAGTTTCGGAACTGAAGCCAAATCGGATGTGTAAAAACAATCGGAAGTTCCGACTGTTCGGAAGCGAAATCGAACTTCTGTAACATCGCATTGAATTTTAAAAGTTTGTATGAGAGCAGATTAAGTAGAAAGTTTATTGTATGACTTTAGATTCCTTTTATAGATTTGCTTTAAATCGAATCGAAGCGAATTAAATCATTCAACGAATACAAGTTTTTTTTTTAATTAAAACATATTGTATACTGCTCTATTCTGCCTAAACTGGTATGCATGTAATTATAATATACACATAACCCCATATTATAGTTACATTTTGCGTGTCAAATTCTTAAATACTTTATTAATTCTGCAACAAACATTAATTTTATTTTTAAATATACAAATATTTATAGCAAATATAAAGCATTACTTATTGTAATGTTAGATTTTTTATATTTTTAATTATAAAAGAGTAAGAAACGGACATGCAGGTCACCTGATGTTAAGTGGTCATTGCAGCCCATGGACAACCACGTCCAATCTCAAATAGAACAGAAGTTCTATTTAAGG
>DWON01007725.1:0-12665 GCA_018251015.1 Phocides pigmalion okeechobee
CTTGCTTACTTTATTTGTTATTAATATAAAAGACTAAGGTGACCAGAATTCTTAAATTGCCCATAAGTTCTTTATATAATGAGAATGTGCACTAAGGCAAGAAAGAAGAATAAGAATTTTGTGAATTCCGTCCCTAAGGGAGTAAAATAAGAGTTTAAATATTGCATGAAATTACGTAATATCGACGTTTGCTTGAGCACAGTCACGAAAAAAACCTACTTTTGAACAAAACTGTTCATAAAAACTTGCAGTTGTGGCTAATATCATTAAATACCCTTTAATCTCTAGAGACCAACCTCAGCGTTCAAATATACACAACATAAGTTAATGGTTTTTGGAGAGCAAGTCCAATATTATTTCGGGCTCACAATAATTTTCACGCGTTTACACAGAGTCCCGACCACTGTTTTTGTTAGAGCTGAGTTGTTTTTCCCACAAAATTTCGTGTTTAAAGTTACACCGAGCCTGTAGTTGTGGGCAAATATTACCAAGATGGCAGTGACTTCCTAGTCTGACTATAGCGTCTCTTTTATGAAGCCCAAAATCAGGAAAGGAATTAGTAGTAGAACCAAAGGAATTAGTCGCTTGTTTAACGGTGAAGGCACGTATCGTGAGGAAACTTGTCTGTATAGTAATGCTTCATTAAACTTCTCCAAGGTGTGAAGTCTACCAATTCACCCGCAACCAAGTCTACCCGCAATTGGCTAACATGATAAAATACACCTATTATTTGTTGTATATTATTGTATTTGTATTTGAAGATGAAGAGGGGATAGAACTCTGCAAAAGTTCACACAAGTGTGTGAAGTCTTAACTATACGCTTGTGCTCATCATGATAAACTAACCTAACCTAATAGTTTTTATTCTGAGAAGAGACTCGTGCTTAAGCGAGATCATAATGAGTTGATAATGATAATGATAATCACGAGAATTCAAATTCAATTCCAAATAATTTATCTAATTATAAGGTATTTAGATATACTTAATGAATGTAAAATCTTTTCATCGGCTTTGAGTGCCCTGTTGCCTACGAGAAGAAAAAGGCAAGCGGGAAAAAACTGCCGGTATTCTTATTAAATCTATCGTTCATAACATACACATTACATAATATAATTTTAGAAAGATAGTGAGTCCGCGAGACAACTAATCGTGTAATCGGTATTCTCTCATGCACAGAAAAGTGAAACTTAATTGTCTTTATGCATTAAAATCTTGTTAAACCGGATTTTGGTTGATAATCGACGATAAATTTTCAATTTGCTTTGACGAGTTACGACAACGTTACCGAAATTTCACATTCGCAATTCTGAGTTGGCCATATTACATATTGGTTGACAGTTGCATCATACGTATTTCATTATTTCGATTGATGTTTATTCTGTGACTGGACTGTAGTCAAAAATCACTCTTAGGCGCCTCCTACTTTCTTAATAAAGTAGTTATATATTAATAATATTTATCAAATATGAATACATCGTCAATAGAAAATGGAGACTATTTTTGTAAACATGCACTTTCTTCAAGAAAACCTATGGGTGTTAAAGTATTTATGTTTTCGACTTTTTTATTAACGTTTGTACGTATCGACGGCTTTCTAACGTTTATTTCTGTTTAAATTTTATAAAATTTTAATATTGATATATATAATTATACCATGTAACGGGTACTCACGAAAAAAATTTTCATTGATAAAATTTCAAACCAGTAGCAAGGGTTGTGCTTACGGCTAACCTCGTATATTTAACCGTGACCGCAAGCCAAGTAACTGGTTTGAACTATCTGCAATGAAAAACAGTTATACGTGAGTTTTTTTTTACATAGTTAAATGTATAAACTCTGCGTTGATATTACTTTAAAATCAAATGTGAATCAACATGGCTGACACCCTTCCAATGTTGTAATGCTGAACACGGTCCATTCTACAAATAGCTGAAGTATACACCATACTACTTCAGTGTACGACTTACTAATTACTAACATCAAAATATGTAACAATATTATGGTCACAAAATTATGTATATGTTACCCAATTTCCTTACTACCACTTTATCTCTCGCACACAAACTCTCTTTTATCGATGCAGGTGGGACAAACAGATCGGCAATGTAATTTAACGGTTTCCTTTTTGTATGTTTACTAGATGTGACTATAATATTTGCCTTCTTCTGTATCATTTTCACAGTAGTTTTATACTGTAATGAACAAGAATAGTGATGATATTCCTTCTAATCATGTGTTCCAGTACTTTATTGATAGTGTTCACAATTTTGGGGAACAAAATTATTTCGCATTCTTTACAATTTTTTATACTAAAGTAGATAAGAAACAAAGAAATAAAGAAAGAAGACTGCCGAAAAATCCGAAATCAAATATTGCCACTAACTTTCTGTGAAGCCTAGGACAATCTGCACATACAATAGTATGCACATATAATAGTATGTACAGATCGGCCAGCAGTGTTAAATATATTTAGGATTTGTGTGCTTGATATTAATGTATAAAATAATAATATTGAACCACAATAAATAAGCTACTTAAATAAAATAATATATGTATAAAGACCCGTAAATACACCTATTTCAAAGCGCTGCTACAGCGTGGAATATTCCATTCCATTCCATTCCATTATTTATAAGAGATATTTATCATGTTGTTTTTATAAAAGTTGCGCTTCTATCTATAGCACATTCATGTCCCGAAACTTTATGAGGGTATTCAAGGTTGAGATAGAGATTCGGAGCTAGCGTCGTATAGGGATAACTTGCTGGACATTAATCCCCGTACGGATATTTACGATCACACCGCCGACTTTACCTCCCATAATAGCATGCTCTTTTACTCCTTCACCATTTCTCTCTTTAGTTTCTTCACAAATAAAACTATTTCTTTTATCTAAACGACATGGAATTTAAGCCTCATTAAAACTCGTAAACAGACAACCATTTTATTCCGACCTCGTACATTCATTTGCATACCGGACTTGATCCAGTATCATAAATAGATCTGTTCGATCCAAAGATTAAATTGCTGTCTTACAAGTTACGCACTGGCTGCTTTAATTTCGCAAATGTAAACCTGATATGCAGATATTCGATCCGAGTTGTTATTACTTAGCGTTTCAAAGCGATTTGTCGTACGCCATAATGCAATATGTGGTCTCGCGTTGCGTGGACACGGCTCCTGTTATTTGCGCTGAGCGTAATGTCGGTAAATTATACCGCAACAGTAATTATTGGCACCAAAGTAAAACTCAAAGATAACTAACTACGATTAAAATACCTGGATGCCGTCATACGGTCATTTTCGTTATTAAAAGGACTCTCGTCTCGGTGGAACATCGTTCCGCTTTTATCACGTTTTGTAAAAAGGTTCAAATTATCGGTTACTGAAAATGAATATAGAAGCCAGAGCCGATGTCATATAATCGTGCATGATGTTTTTAATTTCCAAAATTATACGATGTCATCTTGTACCTACCGCCGTACACGGGAGATTTTTATGTAAAAAGTAATGGATTCTCAAATAAGATATGCAAAAATTTAACGTTAACTCATTTCTTGTTATCTGTTTCTTTCATCAGATGGTTTTGCCACTTCGATGACGACAACTACGTGAATATACCACGCTTAGTTAAACTGCTCCAAACTTATCATTATCAAGAGGACTGGTACCTCGGAAGAACATCGATTTATGAGCCCGTTAAAATCTTCAAAAAACCGACTAACAAGGTACCTACTTGAGAAAACTGTTATTAATAAAATAACTTCTTTTGTTTATCAATTTGGAATATATGTTCATTAATCATGTTGATTTCTATTACTTAATATGTACTTGAGAATTTATATATTTTTTTAACTTTTCGATCATTTGTAAAATTCTGATTTTCATTACAGTTAATGTTTTCATTCTGGTTTGCTACTGGCGGAGCTGGATTTTGTGTAAGCAGAAGTTTAGCGTTGAAAATGTTACCAGTTGCGAGGTGCGTTGTTACTATTATTTTGATTGATTTTATTAACAAACCGTAATAAATGTGAAATGTTATAATGATTGTTTTCTTTTCAGCGGTGGCAGATTCATTAGTATCTGTGAAGGCATACGGTTACCAGACGATGTTTCGATTGGATTTATTATAGGTAAGTATTTTAAATATAAAATACTTAGTACTTGGCTAAGTACTTACATTCATATATATATACCATTCATATACACATACGTGTAACCTACACTAATCTTATTTATAAGCAGGATACTTTAAAGAACTATTTTTTTCCTGCAATCTTGTCTTTGTGTTGTGTGTGGGTGGGTGCCTATATTCAAATGTCTCGAGATCTATACGAATTATAAGGAATATTTTTGTAATGATTCATGTTAATGAAATAAATTACATATTCAGTATCGAATTTATGAAGATTTGTTCATGGGTTCGGTCATAAAACAATACAAAATAGTTGGACTTCGCGTGCATTACGCAATATTAACTTGGTATCTATAGCTTATTCAATTAAGGACAAATTTAAGTGTTTACACGAAACATCCAACATTTAGAGCAAACTCAGCATGTGTTATAAAAGTTATGTTTGCTTTCAGAACATTTAATGAAAAAAAATCTCACTTTAGTGCCGGAGTTCCACTCGCATTTGGAGCAAATGAAACTTTTGTCTCCAGAGACATTTCGTGACCAAATATCCTTTAGCTACTCAAAAATGAACGACGAATGGAATGTCGTCAACGTGCCTGGATTCGATACAAGATATGATCCTACTAGGTAAGTAATTATGCCAGCCCATAATTATTTTAGTATATAACATTTTTGAATGAAAAATGATGAATTTGTTTATTTGTATGTCTTATTAGTTTCCTTCTTCGACAATCCGTTTTACATGGCCGATCATGAATTTTATATAAAAATGAGAGGGTTTATGTAAAAATCTATGTTGACAAATTGTGGATTGATAGAGTTCACACGCCTTTGATCTTTTGAGAACTTTCAGACATGCAGTTCCTCACAAGATTTTACTTTTCCGTTAAATTATTTAAAAAATATGGGATGATTTCAAGGAATTTGCACTCTAAACTCTTCCGTTTTAATTCATTCACTTTTTTCCACATTTTTTTATTCACCAAATCTCAGTGATATTTTAAATGCAATTAAAATATCAATAATATTTCTTATTCAGTTTTTTTTGTTTTTGTTACAAAACACCAACTGGCATTAAAATATTTCCAGAAGAAACCCATTCATATCTGACCGCAAGCGTTTAATTTTCTCTCCCCGTACCGCGTTCAACAAACTCAATTGCTAAGGACAAATTCCCTCGCCACTCTCGAGCTTGCTTTACACATTATTAAATCTACTGGCGAAATTGACTAGTTGCTTTACTTGAGTACTATTCTTTTTTTTTCATTTTTACTATGTGCCGATTACTGCCGATTAAAGATTATTGATTTTTGATTGCCGATATTTCGAACCAGTTGCATGGCTCGTGGTCACGACGAAACTAGAGCACTATTCTCTTAAATTATATTATTTTGACATATATTGTAGTAGAGACATGGCGTACGTTGCCATGAGTAGTAATTTTACGATAAGCTGTATGTCTGAGAGTTCTTAAATAGAGTTCTTCGTAATAATGTAAAGATTTGAACTTGACCAGCTTAGTAGACTATTACCTAACCCATTTCAGCCGTGGGACAGTAATAGTTTGATCATCGTCATAATACGTAAATCTGAGTGACTACTAAAAAATACATATTCTTTAATAAATAGTAGAAATATAGACTGGTGAGTTGCCACCGCCACCTTCAAGTCCGCCTTAAAACAATTTTTTACTCTAGTTAGACCGGTGTGGTTATTGGATACATTCACAAGCGAGGCGATCATCCTAGTCCAAGGACGTGGCCATGCATTTATATACAAGCACTTCAGATAGGACTTTCGTGTCGTTTGAACTTGTATATGTTGTTGTTGAAGTCAGTGGGCTCCAACTACTTAACATGAAGTAGCCTGCATGCTTGTTTGGTACTCTCCTCAAATATAAAACTGAAAAGGGAATCGATACCAGCTTTGAGACAGTAGTGTGTTTATATAATGTCTCTTAAGGGAAAATGACTTGCTACTAAAGACTAAGAAGTGGACTAAGAAATTAGTATTGTTACCATTGCGTCATATTATTAATTTTAACACTTTCCTTGCGACATACAACACTGCTGTATATTGTGTGATGCAACGGGCTTGCAGCTTGTACACACACCTTTGTTGTACGTACAAATCCGTATGGATTAGAGGTAAAGAAAAGTTCTAAGTGTACATCGGTGCTAAAAGACTGGGGGCGGACATTACGTCTGTGTATTTGTAGATGATACACAGATGCTAAAAAATAAAATATTTCAGTGAATTTTCGGCGCATCTTAAGTCTAGAGAAATAAGCTCCAGCTTAGTGCCGCCTCCCGTAGCGCTGACCTGATCTAATATATGAGCATGGCTGTCAAAATGTTAACACTTAAGAACTTGTAGCTTAAACTAAGCACAATGTAAGCGGAGCTTGAAAAAGATAAAAGCGAATTCAACGTAACCGTTCTTTGTTGCAGGTTCCTTTCGTTGCATTGTTTCCTCTTCCCCCATTTTAAGTTCTGTCCGAGATAGCATCGATATACGACTACCAGTGTTTAAGAAAATACGTGCATATTATGAACTGTACTTTTAAAAGTTAGTTGAATTTATTATTTGTTGTGTATGTTTCCATAACGGTATCTCAGTCTTGTTTTGTGTTTAAGTAGATATGTATTGTAATGTAAATCATTTAGACTCTGATTCATTTTTCAATTTTTATTTATTTGATCTAATATCTGTATATTAAAGGTTTTTTATTTAAAGTAATTACGAATTGTTAGTAATATGCGCATTCCACTAAGTAGTAGTATTGACCGTCACTTAGAAATTTCATTCTAATATCCACAAAAAATTGATTAATTTTTTTTTTAATATATAACAGATAATGTGTCGACAATACTTTGACTCAGTTTATAGTGTCACAGAGAAATTGCGGTGGCGAGGGAAACTGTTGACATGTATTCGAAGCTAATAACTCTTATGTCTACTTTCTTTCTGAAGTACCCACGCAGGCTCCGCATTACTCTTTGAGCGACGTACATAGACAAACAATTGGGTTTCGTGCATACACTTTTGATTGTATTGTGGAATGTGCATATTTATTACTCATTGTAAATAGACTCAGGTTTAGTATAGAACCACTCTATCTGTTTTCATATACCGATACTTTAAAACAAAAGATCCACAAGGCGAATAGACCTAATTTTACAGGAGAGGCATTTAAAGTTTTCAAAATCAGTTCTTGTATAATTGCTTTGTAATGTTAAAACTTATAAATAGGTGTAATACACTGGTAGAAAGATATTTTTATTCTTCTTTTAATGGTTGATTCGGATGTGTGACCGACAAAATGATTTTTTACAATAAAATGGATTTTGAATATTTTTGATTTGTGGCCCTTTTGTTTTAAAGTAGCGATATGTTATAATTTGTAATAGTAAAGTTATTTCCAATAGTTTAAGCGTAAACATATAAATATTCAAGTTATTGTTTAACGTTGCTTCATATAAAGACAAAAGTAAAATGAAAGATCCGAATTAAGTATTTTGTATAGGATTTAGAGACAGTATTTGATTGAGGAGTAAAGGTTAATGCTCGGGTTGTGATATTAAGTGTATGATTGGAATTTTAGTTATATTAATGTTTTATTACTGTTTGAAAGGGTACATAGAGTTTGTGCTCAGGACGAAAATTGGATGGGTAACCGTCAGTAGCTAAATATGCGCTTCCAAGCGTCGTAGACAAGGTTGACCTGTCGATCCTGTTTGTTATAATTAAATAGCATTCAATCTTATCGAAGGTTATGCGCACATAACGCTTCCGATAGAAATATCCGATACGTCTTGACTACTATATTTTCATATGTTGTAATCTTGTCATTAACAACAGCGGCACAACGTTTGTTAGTAAATCATGCAATAGACAATTTTGAAAATGCATTTTGAAAATGTCCGCTACATTTATATTTATTTTTTGAATTAGCATTTTTGAAATGGTTTCAATATGCATTTAAAAATATTTTAGTAAAATAAAAAAATCTGAATCAATATATTTTTATTCAAAATAGTTTCTTTAGAGAACTCTGTTTGAATGTCATTAAACTATTAACTATAAACACTTTAGGCGCATTCATTTGAAACTGTTTTAAATAATTCTTATCTCTGCTACTCCAGATTTATTGGAGAGAAAACCATCATCATTATTTTTCCAATAATCAGAAAAGTGTTTTTTATAGAATTAATTAATTTGACTAACACAACTATTAATACAACAGAAACTGTGTAATTAAACACCCTCTGTTTTATACATTTGACATGTACCATATAATCAAACACTCTCTGTTTTATACATTTCACATGTACCATATAATCAAACACCCTCTGTTTTATACATTTGACATGTACCATATAATCAAACACCCTCTGTTTTATACATTTGACATGTATCTTCGTCTTTATTTGTCGTGAATAAATGTCAAGTATACATCAAGTTCAGTGTAAGTAAAGCATTCCAATCACTCGTTATATTAGTATTAACAATAAATATACAACAATCTTGTATACATAATAAACATCACGTGTGCATCAAGAATTATGATTTTTATACAACATTGAAACATAGTTACATGCAATATAATTATGTAATTACATTGCAATATACATACAGTTGTAATTACTTTTAATTTGCACAGTAATTATATAAACACAATAAATAGTAATATTGTTATGTATAATACCTTTTTTATATTACTTTCATTTGTCAAACGCAATAAATAATAATTATAATTATTACTGTTACATATTATACTATTTTATACTACTTTCAATTTGCACAATAATTTTTTGAAGCAATAATTAATGATTATATTTAATTAATGACTGTGATACTAGAGTAAGGCTTACAAATGTAGATATTATCATGTTACTTGTACAAGAATTGTCAAAAATGTATTTATAATCTCAGTCAGAAATGTTATGACTATGTTTATAAAGTAAGTTGTTTATGAAATAAACAATTAAAAGTGTATCTCGTTTTATTTACATGTTAAACCCTCATGAAAAAATAGTTTAACACTTTGGCTGCCGTAATCGTATATTAGACCGGTACGGGGTTGCGGGAGGCGGCACTAAACTGGAGCTTATTTCTCTAGATAAAGATGCGCCGACAATTCACTAAAATATTGTTTTTTTAGCATTTGTATATCATGTATGAATAAACAGACGGAATGTCCGCTACCAGCCTTGTAACACCGGCGTAAGCTAGCACTTCTGATCTCCCGTAGTCCATACAGATTTGTACGTACCATGCAGATGTGTACAAGCCGCTTGTGCATTGCGCCGCGCAATACACGTACATCAGTGTTGTACCCCGCAGGAAAATGTTAATACAATCACCATTAAAATTTTATAATACTTTATTTCATTATAAGGTAATATACATACACTTAATTAATAACAAAGATACAATGTAAAATCCTAACCGCCTTTGAGCGCCCTGTTGGCTAAAGTTGACCTGGAGAAAAAAGCCGGCGGGGAAAAATGTGTGGATTACGCCGGCTCAATGCGGGTTATGCGGGTTGTTGAGCGGGACTTTACATGCCTCAAGGATACCTGTGCTCCTCTTCAGGAGGTCGTCGCCTGGATAGCCAACCTGCTTGTAAGTATACCCGGCAAAGGCGGCATCTCAGCTATCATTTACTACACTACACATATATTCGTTTACTACTCGGAGTACATAAAAAGGTGATTAACACTTTCCCTGCGGCGGACACAAGGACATATTACTTGGTACAACGCGCTTGCGGCTTGTACACACCTGTCTCGTACGTACAAATCTGTATGGATTACGGCAAACAAGTGCCGCGTTTACGTCGGCGCTATAAGACTAAAAGTGGACATTACGTCTATGTATTCGTAGAACTACATAGATGCTAAAAAAAAATATTTCAAAGAATTGTCAATGCATCTTCAGTCTAGAGAATACAGATCCTGCTTAGTGCCGCTACAACGTTGACTCGATGACAATATATGAGCGCCACATTAATGTTAGGAGCACTTATCGTTACCATTTTATAAAAGGGTAATTAATATATGATCGGGCAAGAGCTCAGTAACAGAAAGTAGCCTTATTATGAAAACATAACGAGTACGAATCATCCGACCGTCTGGACTCGTGCAAGGAATGCGGGTTATTGTCCGCGACGACGCGACGTGTGGCTGATATTAATTCTTTACTACATTATTTTAATATGTTTTCTTAGTAACTTTTCCCGCAGCTTTATTGTTAAAGTCGATATTACTAAATTTCATTTTTCAGGCTCTTTTACCCCTTAGAGCTGCTATTTCGAAATATCGTGAATTATTTTTTCCTTAATTATTACTAATTTACATACAACTAATTTACTCTACATCAAAAAACCAAATATATTTGTACCCCTAACTCAAAATCTATTCCCAATTTCCAAATTAATTTAAATAGCTTTTCCTATTTCATCCCCTTCAACATTTATTTTAGTAATGAAAGGTATCCCATACATCAGCAATCAAAAATTGTCACTCATGAGTACCCAGAAAATGTAGCAAAATTTTTATTTACTAGCTTCTACTTAATAACCTTTACGTCAATTTCGTCATAAATCTCTGTTCCATCTACTAAACCCATCACTCAATCCAACCATCCAGCAAAACCCGAAACGCTTTCGATAGCTTTTTCAATTTAAAAAGACTAAAATACCGCTACCGCTCCTTTAGGAACAATTCGCTACATAAATTATCCCTTAAACGCATTCTGAGACCTTATTTATAGAGTAAAAGACATATGAATAGACCTCTCAGAGCAGAGAGTAACATAATCTTAACACTCCTCAACGATTTAGTGTTCTCGTACTGCCAGCCTGAGACGTTTGTCTCATTACAAGCTGTATAAGACAGCTATGATTTTAAACTAATATCATCGCGGAGTTTATACTGTTTAGCCGTACCACGAACCGTGCATCTGGTTCGAAATAACGGCAATTAAAATTATTAATCGTGCGTACCCTTTATTTAGTTTTTTTTGTGAAAGAGTAAGAAACGGACATGCAGGCCACCTGACGTTAAGTGGTCCCTGCAGCCCATGGACAACCACGTCCCGGGTGAGGTCTAACGGCTGTACCACCTATAAACCTACAAATATTAACCTATGTCGACATTTGTAGATCAATAAACACAAAACCCCGTAAAAAAATTCTGAAGCGAATACAAATTTTATAAAATTATTTGTAATTCATTTAAATGTACTTTGTTATATTTTGGTCGTAGAGATGCTATTGCCATATTTCTAAGTTAGGGGATAATATTAGTCATCGGTAATAGTTTACAAAGTAACTCAAAGTCCATCGTGTTTGGTGTCTAATAAAGGTATCCATACTGCAGGGACCACTTAACATCAAGTAGTCTGCACACTTGTTTCATAATCTACCTCATGGATATGCCCGCTAAAGTGTACATGCATACATTGTAAAAATTACGAAAACACAAATAACTCTGCCTGGAGGCTGGATTCGAATCGAAAACCTTGCTCCAGTTTTGCGCTACTTTCAATAACATTGTGATGCACTAGACTAGCCAAAAAGACTATCCGACTGTAGCAATATCTGTCTAGACCATCCGACTATCATTTTGATTTTTTGAAAAATTAGTACCAAAAATGATTCTTTGAAAAATTAGGACGAGACAAGAGATTTTTTTATTATCTACTTACAAAATATAAAACGTCATATTTCATAAACCAAGATATATACTGAATACTCACTTCATTCTCTACTCGTTAATCGTTGCCAATAGGACTTTGCTTGAATCCGATCCATTAACATCCAAAGCTTTCTCATCTGTCGAATTATCACCTCTTGTGGTATGTAAGACTGTTTATATTTATACCTTGAAATATTATATTGATCGAACTCGAGCTTCGAATTTAAAACGCAATAAAAAGTTATTCACTGAGATTAGGTCGAACATAAAAGTTTATATTGACATGTAGATATCATATTCATTAAAAAAAAAACAAATTATTACTACCAATTTAACATTGAATACATTATTGTAATTATAATAAAGTTTAACCTAAACAATGTAATGGGAAGCCGTGCCCATGCGGCGTGGTTTTAAGACCGCTGCATCTTTCCGCGTTGAATAGTTATAGCAATTCGGTGTGTGAGATATGAACCAATCTTCTTGTCACCAGCAGCATCGATCTAACGTGGACTGACGTCAAGCTTAACAATTATTGGGCACTCGGAACAATACATAATATAAATTTTAATAGTTATAGCTACACATATGTATTGAGTAATAATATATACACTACAGTCATGCCATTGATTACCTACACCTATTCAGCCTACATTTAAAGGTGGTAGAGCCATTAGAGCTCGCCCGGGGCGGTAACACCGCCACCCTCATAACCGGCCGTAAAGCAACATATTCTTCATGAATTGTGTTTCGGTTGGGGAGGTGTGGTTGCCGAATACACATTATTGGAGGCGACCATCTTAGGCCTCACGAGTAGCAACGC
>DWON01007726.1:0-12663 GCA_018251015.1 Phocides pigmalion okeechobee
TGTATCCGGCAACCACACCTCCCCAACCGAAACACAAGACATGAAGAACATGTTGCTTTACGGCGGGTTATGAGGGTAGCGGTGGTGCCGCCTCGGGCGAGCTCTAACGGCTCTGCCACCTTTCAAGTATAGTTGGGTATTGCGTGACGCCAATATTTAAAATACTTAAAGACACTACTACTGCTAGACAGCTGTTTTTATAAAATAGACCAAGGTTTTTATTTAACCTATTTGCTAAACAAACGATAGAAATTCCTCAAAATATTACAACAAAATAAATAATAGTTGTCTGCTCCTTTTGATAAAGTGTAATTTCTATATGTTTAATTTGACTAGTGTATATGTCACGGATATCCAAACGTATTCCGAAATACCAAACATTGTAGTACCAAAACTTAAATAAGCTTATTTTAAGATGGTTGTAATACCTCAGAAGATATGCGCTTGCCCTAAAATTCCCATGATAAAAACTCCCGGCGGAAATATCAAGTTTAGAGTTCCGCCGGCCATCTCGTAATCCACACCGTCATGATACGTACGGAACCCGCTATTATCCTTTCTATAGCCAATTCTTTGCACAACTTCTTTATACGAATCGCCAGTGTAAGCTGGCCCTCTGCTCCGGACAAATCATTTTAGTAAAGCTCCTTTGAAGGACCATTTACTGTCGGTCGATATTTTATAGGTAGTAATTGAATTACCCTTATATTTAGTTGTTTCCTGCTTATTTTTTAGAACAGGAAAGAGCCGTCAAATTTTAATCAAATTATTCCTTCACAAAGGATTATGATTAGGGCACATTGAATACGGTATTATGGCTACCTATTGATTAGGTAATAACGGATTTTTTGTACCAATGATGGATTTGAATGGATTTAATTTATTGATTGTCCGTGCGTTTGCTTGTTTTTTGCACCTGCAAGAAAAACAAACGAGCGTGGAATGTATTTGATGTTAAGTATTCAAATAGCAACTGACTGACTTCAATTAAAGTACAAGTCTTGTTTCTCGTCGGACTCCATATGACAATACCTTCCTAGATAACCAGTACAGTCATATGGTTTTACCACCGTCTAATAAGGACAAAAACTAAACTCGGCTAATAATAGACAATCCAGCAGCAACTTGAAGGCGTGAGATATGCGATGTGTATGGTAACACATCAGGTATATGGGCAACTATTTTAAAAAGTGGGAGAACTATAGTTCGACCGGGGAGATACCACAGCCGCCTCCATAATCCGCCGTAAAGCATTACTTATTTTTGTTGAAGAGGTATGGTTGCCGGCTACACTTTGAAGCGAGGCGACCATCTTAATGCTCTGGAGTAGCAACGTATTTATGTACGTTCGAGCAAAGACGGAATTTCGGTCGTATTTGTGGTTGTACGTGAATGTCTATGAGCTGTGACTAACTAACATCCGGTGGTTTGCATGCTCGTTTGCTACTCTTCTCACATAAAAAAGTAAGGGTTGATTGTATGGAAAAAACTTGTATTGAGTAGGAACTTAAATGTGACGACCTGGCTGACGAATTTTTATTTTTACAGTCCACTGCGATTATTATATGAAACGTTTATGTCATTTTAGTACGCCAGGATAGCTCGGGACGAGTACCTTCCGCCACAGTGCCGACAGCTAAATCGGGTTGCAACCGACTAAGAACCTGGCAGGTGTCTCACTGTTCTACAACGAGAACGCACATTCCGCGACTATTGGCGTCCGGCTTTTCCGAACTCACCTCCGGGACAACTATTTATACCGATGGCAACACACTGAACACCTAGAACGCCGTCCACCTCGGGAAACGTATTATATCACAGATAATACTACTCAATACAACTAGGTATAAACAATTCTCCGTCTAAGCAACGAGTGGAAATAAAAATGAACGAAATAAGATCGCTATGAACTCAATTTCCCATTTGGAACCGACGCACTCATATTGGGTAGGCTCCCCATGATTCGCGGAAAACTAAAATAATTCCTAATTTTATGTTTTATATTTTATTAACATTTAACTACGTATATACGATTCCATATTAAAAGGGTCAGAAACAGGTGAAATTTTCAGATACTTTCAACCTGCCTATATAGCTTTCGTCAATGTCTAACGGCTTAATTTACCGATAACATTATATTTAGTTAATTTCTGTTTGATAGTAAATAATATTGGAATACAGGAAACCTGATAAATTTTACATGAAAGCACCGAAGTAAAGCTACCCAATACACTAAATGCGATTACCCAACACGTCGCGTCCCGGGGCCGCGTCGACTCGTTCCTAAACGGATTACTCGCTCCACGCACCGCAGCTGCACTGGAAGTGAACACTAAACCTTATACGCTTAAACATCGAACGCCTAATCGCTAAATGCTTACATATTTAAATTACATGCTAATCGCGCGCTAAACTCTTTAATATAAAACGCTTGATTACTAAAAATAGATGCTGGATTGATTTGATGTTAGACGCCTAGATTTGAAACGCTTTAACATTAAGCGCTTGAACGCTAAACACTAAACGCTTAAACATAAATCGCTTATAGCCTTAAAGGGCTAAACACTAAACGCCTAAACACTTATACGCTAAATGCTTAAACGCTGAACGCTTATACGTTAGAAGCTCTAAGCGGTTAAACGATAAACACTTAATGCTTCGTATGTATTATTCCGCAACCGGAAGTAACTTGTTAACGGTTCATAGTCATCAATTTTATTTATACATTAGCCTAATAAAAAGGTAGCCGCCGCCACCTCATAAAATGCTGTCATCGTCGCCAATGGACATTGCGACACTAGAGCATCGCTGGCTTTGCAAGGAAATTCTTGTCGCACGTTTTTTAACAATCTAATATGTGCAGGGAATGTCTTAGGAAGTGGTTCGTTGTGCTATGTAAATAGTAATTGTAATTAATAAATAATCGATGTATAAGTAATTGCAGGAGCAATTACTTACAAAACAAGATCTCCTGTTTATTACCGTTAAGGTTACTAAATTCTTTCAAATATATTGGTTAAAATTGGATACTGTTTATTTGTACATGAATCATTAGGACACGGCTAAACGGCAGAAGGTTTGTTGAAAAAAAACCCGGGAAATGTAGGAAAACCGATTGTCCTTTTTTTGATAGATTTTTTTATAAACTGAAGATTTCGTCGAGATATACATATGCGCTTGTTTAATTAATTCGTTACTTTGCTGAATGTTCTTCAGTAAATTTAGAGTTACTATTTATCTATATAATTTCAGTTCCTGTAAGTACCTAACAGTAGAAACGACAACATTTACATACATATACAATGAGCCTACAACATATCTATCTAAATTGGCATGGAACAAATTCTCTTGAAAAAGTCTTTGATTGTTTAATGTTAGCATACGTAAAACATGATGAAAATATTTAGCTAACGTAACAAGAAATAAAATAATTACAATGTTTTTTATTGGTAATACAGATTTTATCATTATTAATGTGATGCAAATGGTTCCCAAGTCTGTCGTTAAACATTTACAGAGACGTAGCTCATCTAGCCCGCGTAGGGCGGCGCTCGGCGAGGTGACGTGTGATTAAGTTATAATAGTAATTAATAGCGCACTAACTGTGTTGGCGCGACGGCAACTCGTTAGCTCTGTTAGCTCGTTACTCTGTGCTTGTCGAACGAACTTCATTTTGTTAACGCAAACCGTTTCAAGTGGATTTTGAACGAAACTCAAGATTATACCGCTCTAAACATCTATATCCTACTCCTGCGTTGCTAAAATCAGCGGCAGAACCAAAACTATGATAAAACCAGTCATTAAACATAGAGTAAAATAAACAAAAACGAAGTTAATTTTTTTTATAATTGTCTTACTAAAAAAAGAGTAGAGAGCGGTAGCAGAGCGGCGGCACGGGGGCGACAAAACAATTATCTGCTAAAAAACAGAACAGTTTCTTAGCAGTTACAGTGATCGTAAAATATTATAATTACATAATTACCTTTCAGTTTACAATATCTAATTTACAATATATACTTGCAATTTTAATATTTTTAAATATGTTTATCTTACTTCACAACATGATACGGCCATGGGGTCGGCGAATTGCTTCAATTTTTTATAGTATGTGCAATAATACTGTTATTTATTTTACTATTACTATTACTTACTGTAAGTATTCGAGATTTCAAAGCTGGGCTTATTCCAGGGTATAAAAAAAACATCTTACATAAAAAACTAATCAATATTCTTAAATTGCAATGTTAAGTTACCGTGTTAATATAATAAAAATGGTCAACTTATCTAACTGTCCAAGACGTAATTCAATTATCATGCCATTTTTAATGTGAGAGAACTATAGTCCGACGGGGGAGGTACCTCCGCCGCCTTCATAATCCGCCGTAAAGCATTACTTGTGTGTCGGTAGGAGAGGTGCTGTTGCCGGCTACATTTAGAAGTGAGGCGACCATGTTAGTCCTCAGGAGTACAACGCATCTACGTTCGAGCTCAGATAGGATTTCAGTCGTGTTTGTGGTTGTACATGGCTATCTATGGGTTGCGACTACTTAACATCAGGTGGTTTGTATGCTCGTTTGCTCGTCTTCTCACACAAAAAAAAATGCCGCCTCGCCTTGGAGTAGGTCTTGTCCCCGAAATATGTTACATGAAAAACTAGTCAATATTCTAATATCGTGCCATCATTATTTCATCCTACTATCTTAAAGGTAAACGAAGCAGGATGGGAGAGCACAGCTGCGCCGCGGTGGAGCCGCCGACTGAGGTGACTATAATCCTGCACTTCGAGGGACTTTATACGAGCACGGTTCATTTTACACGCGATCCGCACCGCTGTTGTATGAGGGTGGGTTTATTTTCGTTGTGTGACAATAAAACTGGAATACTATAACTATTTAAACATACAAACAATAATAAACCTAATTTTTATGGTTTTATGGCCACACCTTAAAGAGTTGTACCTTTTGGATATTAATAGATCGGCGACTGAAATTTATACAGAAACTAGGTAAGCTAATTTCCTAATTTTTTGTAATGAAATGTGTAAATTTAGATTATCTTTTATTTTAATACTTATGGGTGATGCATACAAACGTCAACTTGTGCAATAACAGTACTTTGTAAATACAAAACTTAATTATAATTATAGTGCGTTCATGTGGAAGCTATTGTGTGAGTCCAACGTGTACTGGTGTGGTTTATAATTCAAGATATAATGAAGATACCAGAACAATCGAACTAGTAATCTTTAAAATCAATAATTACATGAATCTTTTTTAAATGCACGTAACGTCTTAAGTCCGCTTTCATAGTGCACAGAAGTAATATCGTATTTTGATCGACTTCAGGTAGAGCTCATAACTATTCATCTCTAATCATAATCATATTTTTCTTATATCGAATTGGTAGCAGGTGTCCCGGAACTGCAGCGACTACTAACTAGTTAGAATATGCACTCGTTTGTTTTTTCGATTTCATACAAGAACTTTTTTCTCGGAAATGCGCATGATTTTCGTAGCCTATCATTTTCGTCAACTTCCCCTAACACATCTTAAGCGGTATCACATCTGTAAGCACATCTTTCCATACATATAACGTGTAATTGGTCCACAATTCAAGCATCACGGCCCCTGATGTGTGTACGGAGCGTGTAATGGCCGTAACACGCAGCTGCCAGCTCTCACTGCGTTCAATTTGGCAGAGCTCCGCTGGCGACACCTCGAGTTACAGCCAACGTTGGTAGTATGACGTATAGTTTACATATAAATTCAATGAAACTCAATAAAAACTCTTAATGCTCAGGAACAAAACACAAAACACAGGGAGTACCTGTGATGTGGTGGCTAGCGACACGTATGTTACACGCAGTGATGATGTCATTCAAGGGTCGTCTAAATTTTACTTGTTAACCGACCACAAACATTTCATTAATCTTCCAAAAAAATACCTAATATGATACCTATATTATACCTAATATAACACTATACTAAAAAATAATAATATGATACCTAAATTAGTAAAAAAATAAATCATTTACCAATGCAGATGCGTGTATTAAATTTATACCGTAAGTTCTATAAGTCTTCTTAAAGTAACATAACAAACGAAACAGCCATGAGGTATGATCTAACTCTAAAGGTTATTGCTCTAGAGCACAGTAATCTATTGTGTAATCAGAAATCTTTCAAGACATTTTCTCATCAAGCAAACATAGAACAGGATAATAAGAGTTAATGACTCAACAAAAACGTTTCTAATCGCTTAAGTCGTTTGCGGGTTATTTGCGGAACTAACTGGTTATTATCTCTAGTCTGAGATCTAATACGATAGAACGATGCTAGTGATCATTTAATTGACATTAGTAGTAATAAAATATTGTTTTTATAATCATAGTTCCACTTAGATGTTGTTCCATCCACCTCCGCCTCGCGAATGCTATCAGATCAGACGAAACGAGTACAAAGCCACTTAGACTTCATTTACCTTCATAATTAATTTACATTTAATAAATCATACTCGTACAGCTGTAGCTAGGATGGTATGTTATTAGTGCCACTCCTTATTTCATCTTAAACTATCCTTGCTAAAAATTGCTATCCATAGTCGTTAATGCTCACTTATCATCCCACGCATTGCACACTTCTTTGCTACTTCTATACTTTATAAACATACAAGAATAATATATAAACAAGGAGTGCTTATCATTACAAAGTTGAAATATGTTGTTAATGTCTCTCTAAAATATGAAAAATGAACTATTTTTTTATGTGTGCAGAGTAGCAAATGATTACGCAAACCACCTGATGTTAAGTAGTCGCAGCCCATAGACTTCCACGTACAAGGGCAAACACGACCAAAATCTTATCTGAGCTCGAACGTAGATACGTTGGTACTCCAGAGTACTGAGCTGGTCGCCTCGCTTCAAAGCGGGCGCGTTCAAAGGGCGGCGGTGGTACCTCCCCGGTCGAACTAGTCCTCCCACCTTTAATAACTAAAAATTTGGAACGCCATTCAACAATCGATTCACCAGTGATGTCTCGGTGTCATAAACTATATGATTTTTAGAAACATTTGTTCATTCTTAACGTACAAGGTATAGTAAAGTAATTAAAGCAACAAATAACCGTTGAGATCATAATCCTAAACTGAAACCCATAATTACTCTAAAGCTGCTATTATACTCGATACAAAAGTACATTTCACACGAGGACAAACGAACAAAACAATGTATTCACTTAAACAAACATTATAAAACTCCGTCAGCGACCCTTTAAAGGAAACAGATCGATTCGACTCATTTAAACTGTATCTAACGACAAATGTTATAAAACACATTTTCGGTTACTGACAGTTCTTCTTTTGACAACAAATTGAATCCCAATATAGCGATACAGACGCCCTGATATGGACTTTATGATCTAAGTAATAAGTGTAATAATGCTTTGTTGGATTGTAAGGGTGATTGTGCACGGGGCGTTTAGCACAAAAACGCGTATTAGCGCGACGTCGCAAGTCGAGCGGGAAGTGACAAGCACTTGAGGGGCAGCGGCGCGGCGGCGGGGGCGGGGACGGGGGCGCGGGGCGCGCGGTGCGGGACTTTATTGCGCTTTTATTTTGAATTGACTTCAAGGGTCAACATGAAATGTTTACACATTCAAGTTCAAACAAAGTAAAAAAAGAACTAAGAATATATATTTTGTAATTTGTGACAAATTTATCTTAAATTTTGAACAGTTGCATTGTAGTAGTTGCAACAACTTATCACATGGAAAATTCCATTTCTTTTCTAAATAGGTAATAAATGACATATTGTTTTATTTTTTGTAGAGGAAGTAATGAAGAAATGAGTAACTTAGAAGTTTTTTTAAAAAGTATTTTTAAAATGTTAATAGATGCATTTTTTTAAATGCATAAAATATATTACAACCACAAATTAATTAATATTCGACAAATATATTATATTATATTATATTATATTAAAAAACCTATAAACAATGAAAGATTTTTATAAAATATCCCCTATAGAGTTTAGTCATGGCCACCCTGATCTATTAGAGCCCTACGCGAATTCGATTATCATCGCTCTCGCATTGTGTCTGTTTGTGTGTTAATACACCTCTTGAACATGAAAGACCGTTTAATTGTAACATTTCACCCATTACAAAGTGGATCCAACATAAAAGATCTACAAATACTATCGAAATGTATGCAGCAAGAGTTCTTCCACAATGGATATCAAACTACCCGCTGGATTTAAAGTGTTCAAAATAAGAGCTTTTTAAATAACGTAACCAGTCTAAAGACCTTTTTATTCTAGCACTTTTTTACCATTCAGAGGTCATTATTTTCGGTACTATTAGTCGGTACATTTAACAATGGCTATTTATGAACGACTGATTCCGTATAGACTTAATTTAAAAACGTTTACAAGATCAGATAAGATTCACTTACAGATAAAATTTCAAGAGGGTATTGTAATATTGCAATTTTTTCAACTGTAATGGAAAGGTGCGGGATCATGGGGGTAGGTTTTAATCTTAAAAGGATTGTCACTGATGTTTACATGACTAGTTTGTAGTTTGATTGTGTTAAGGCTGCGAATATCCCAGCGTAGGATTTGCGTTAGTTTCCAGATTATTTTCAGTAAATAAACACAAGCATGAGCTAAATGCCATCCATCATTCTGTATGAACTGAAAACGTTGACTTAAAAGCTAATTTCAAACACTTTCACTAATCGTACGAAGTACTAGGTGAGCATAGCGCCGAGGCGACGGACGCGGCCGGTAATTCACTTAAACCCGCGCCGGCAACACCTCGATACACCGTTTTAATCTGCCTATATACCTACAGTTTCGGAGTTCCTAGTAACTGGTACTAAGTGTACTATTACTTTCATTTTTCATCTGGTTTAAATTAATTAATAAATTAATACAGACATTGTCCTATCTTACTTAATTCAATCTGAACCTTAATAAATAAAAAAAAAGCATTTTAAAAACTTTCGAGCGAACTTTAGTAGGTTGAATTAAAAAAGTCATTAGAAATTTTTATATGGTGGCGCAATTTTCTTAATTCTTTTTTAAAAAGCACCTTCTTCTGACCAAACACATGAAAAAATGACTACTTACCATCCGATGGACCGTATGTTCAATTCCTACACCATTTTGTAGAAACATTAATTAAAACTTGTAGCCTGCATTAGCTGAGTCTAATTACTTATAAACAATCATTGTTCCGCTTTGGTAACGTTTCGGGATGACCGCAGAGAAGGGTTGCTAATTGAAACGTCTCTCATTACTCGCTGACCTGACGGATACTAATTAAAGTAAATTCGTTCAGTCGTTGTCTAATGGCCGTGGAGTTGGATTGTACTTCCATTGAACATCCATTATACGTTAATGTCGTGTATCTAACAGTATTAGTTGATATTTTTCACCCACTTCAAAAAAGGAGGAGGTTCCAAATTCAGTTGTATTGTTGTTACTTATAACTTCATATATTTAAAAAAAGTAACAAACTTCCAAGTAACAAACGAATACGCAATGCATCTCATGCAAAGGTCAGTGGTCACCGCCGCCCATGGACATCTGTAACCAAGTTCATAAAGAACAAAAGTCCTAATTGAAGTCGATTACAGAGGCGTTTGACGCCTGATAACTAAGGTGATCGCCTCGTTTGTTGGACCAAATCTTTCTACTGTAACTCAAGTAATCTTACCCTAAAAATGAATGTGGCGATGGTATCTGCACGGTCGAGTGGTATAGATTCCAACCAATTTCCGATTGCCCAGCAAATTGATTAGATTAGATTTGGATTTTCTATTTTATTACATAGCATTCACTATCCGTTTTGTCCCATAAAAATTTGAAGAAAATCCTCAATGGGTGCAAACATGGAGGAATAAAAATTAGCACATTAATTCATAGATATGTCAATACAACTAAAAATGTACGTGCAATAAATTAAGATCTTTAAGGCTAGTAACACAAGCGTTGAATTTTTTTTGAAGACGGTTATTTTTCATTAAAATTATGATATGGAACATCTATTGGCACGCCTCGGGATAAAACCGAGATGTAAGTCATGACGGCAAAAAGCGTGACGCTTTTTTCGAGTGATTGTTACGCGATTCAATAAAACATAATCAATATTCTGTTTCTTTTATATTTAAGGATATGATTGCATTTTTATTTAGAAGAAAAAATGACAAGGTAAGAATTTCGTATCCTTGTGTCACAAATATTTCTTTAATCATAGTCTACAAATAATCTACTCATAGTGTTGTTTTATAATATTCATTAATAAATATTCAAGTTTCAATACTAATATTTCAATACTAATGTAATGACACAATAAATAATAATTCAGAATAGTTGTTGTAAGCCCTTAACAAATAGCTCGCGGCGGGCAACATGGGCAAAGTGACACAGTTTCCCATCGACAGGCGCATAACCCTTTATTACTGGCAAAGTGAGAGATTAGCTCGCAACCGCATTATTTAACGAGAACTCCGAAAGTAACGTTCCAATTCACCCTCCACAACTTTAATGCAAAGGAATAAAAACTATATTTCCTTAAACGCACGCACTTTTATTGCGGTATAAGAAAGCAATTAGGAAAGGCCCAGTTTAGCGAGACACCCGAAATCGGCTTCGACGTCCCCTTCATCGTCAGTTTTGTTAAACTAGAGGAGGGCGCGTAGGTCCCTGTCATTCTGGTTAGGGGCGCTTGACATATGTTCGTCTCGGGGATTGAGTGGCATAAGCCCCTTTGGGTTCATTATTGCCATTTACCCTTCTCTACGACCCTCTGTTTGCAAAGTGTTCTTATTTCACTTAATAGAGGATATTTCATTTAGTTTGATTTTTGAATATTAAACGGCGTGTTTGCGCACAAGTCAAGCGTGGGGTCGGACCGGCTAATCTGCTCGAGTAGTCTTTGTATACTTCGACACATTTGGGCACTTGCAGAAGATATTGCAAAATTCGATTAAAATGGTCAACAAAATTTGTTAAAGGATTTTGTCTTATTTAACGATACAAAAATATATTTTGTGTAAACAATAACAATTTCAACGTAGATTTGTATAATATGCTTTCATATAATAAAATAATGAATGAAGGAATTTGCTAAAAAGAAAAATCCATAATTTAAAAATTACTTGTTTCCAATTACACATATCAAAACATTATGAACGAATTTTTTATCCAGTTACCTGGACGGAATAACGTAGAAAACGACTGATTTATATTTGTTAGGTGTTATGAGAAGAGATTTAAATAGACAAAGTGAAACAAAGATACATGTTATTTTTGTTCAGGAACATGTAAAAAGAAGAACAAGTTGCTCTCTGATCAGCTTAACTTATAACTTGAAGGAGAAAGAGGAAAAACATTGAATTCCGAGAGGACACGAGCGGAAGGAGTGGCGCCTATTTATAAAGCTTCTATTACTTACAAGAGGCTAATGAAGGGGTGGATTTTTGGATGTTCGATAGACGGTGAAAATTTATAGTCAGAGAGAATCGAGAATGGGTCAAAACAGCGCCGAATAATAATGCGCCTTTTACAAAAGAGATAGAAATGGATCCAACAACGAAAATCTACTATGCACTATTTTTTTAAGTTGAGAAAAATATGTACGTTAGTATTAAGTCTACATTTGTGAGGTCTACATCTCTGGTTAATCTGGCGAGGGGCAGAGTACGGTGCGCCTCGATGTTCCGGGGAAACTCACTTGGATGTGCCCGATTGTGACAGAAAAAACATCACTAACCTGCACCCGCACTTCTGGCAAGTTGACCTTCATGGCGAGCTCTTCCCGCGAGTACACGTCAGGATAGTGGCTCTTCTCGAAGGCGCGTTCGAGCTCGTGCAGTTGGTAGGTGGTGAAGGTGGTGCGGTTGCGACGGTGCTTCTTTTTGCCGTCGGCAGCGGAGCCCGGCCGCGGGGCCTCGTCGTCGCTCGCGGACTTGTCGTCGGGCGGCGTGCGGCTGAACCCGTCGTTACTATTGCACGAACCTTCGCCTGGAACCAAGGCGATTATTTTATCAAATGAAAAAGCTAAGGAGCGTACAAACCAACTAATGTTAAGAGCTCATTGCCTTCCACGCACATTTATAACCAATATTATAAGGACTAGGATTGTCGCCCCATATGTAAGTGAGCCAAAAAGCTTACCAAGACGCAAGATTTTTTTCGTTGAAATGCAATAATTGCTTGAGTCCAGGTTAGTGTGGGTCATTGACCCAGTAAGTTGTATCTACCCGGTACACCTGTACAGGTTCTACGATAGTAATAAAAATGTTATAAAGATTCAGTTTTTCTAGATATCTCAAATTCTTACAGCTATAAGTCGTTGAAATTTATATGCATCTTCAAGAGTGGAACATATTGAACTTTGAAATTCAATGCTTAGTGTTAGACTTGACCTAACGAAAAGTCAATTTACCGGTAACAACAAAACTAGGTAAGCTGCTCCCATCTATGTATATTCTCCAGTATAAACTATAAAAGTGGAAGTAAGTCTTCTTTATACATTTTTTTTATTGCGAATGAGTAAGAAACGGGCATGCAGGCCACATGGTATTAAGTGGTCACTGCAGCCCATGGACAACTTCGTCCAATCTCGATAGAACTAAATAGAACAGAAGTTCTATTTGAGG
>DWON01007727.1:0-12663 GCA_018251015.1 Phocides pigmalion okeechobee
GGGTACTGTGGGTAATAAGTACCTACTAACTGAGGAAAATTACTAATTTAAGCACATTATACCATTTAAACGCCAACACACCGATAACGACGCCCATGTGCTGGCTAGTTATAGCTTGTTTATGTAAATATTTTGAACAAATGACATAATCACTTGCTCATGGACGGAAACTGACCATTTACCATCAATAACAATATTTGCTTTGTTATATCTTAAGTTGCTTATCTGACATACAAGAGGTTTACGCTTGAAACTGTAAAATGCATAAAAATACTTTTTTATCGATATGTGTATTTTTTATGTATTTTCAAGTAGCGAAGATGGATTGCTACATAATAGTCTACTTAAAATATGTATTTAATATGTATTACTTAGAAAAGCGCAGATCACACCTAGACTTGATGTTCTCATAGAAAATACATAATAATATTATTGATTGTCCCCAACTACTTAGCAATTTCAAATTTAGGATACTCCGTACCGCTGCACGGAAGCTTATCTCTTTTTATTCCGCCATTAAGATCTACTGTTTTGGATAGCAATGTGTGTTTGTGGACAGTTCGTTGTAGGTTTTTCATAAACGAGGTAAGGATGATTACCTCGTTTATGTAAAACCTACAACGAACTGTCCACAAACACACATATTGACTTGTTCTCACTCAAACTAAACCGATTTCGTAATCAAATTCTTAACATAAAACCTTCCACATCAAGCATATGATTATGAAACAAAAAAAAAATATATGTATAATAAACTCTGTCGTTTTGTATACTAGAATACATCACTGTAAAATTTCTGTAAAAATTACTATTAGTTACCTGATTATATGGCATGCTGTGTTTACCTGTAAGAGATTGCACATTAAGCTTAAATTATGTATGTTGTACCAAGTATGTAATAATGTAACAATTGTTGGTAAACCAGATAAAAAATAAATAAAACATGTTATAAGTAATAAAATATTTAAATTTAAACAAAACAACCTATTTTTATAAAATTATTTATATGAGAGCTTGTAATTTATATAGATGTCCTGTTATACATGCCGAGGAATGAATGTATATCAAAGCACAAAACGTGGTTTATTGTAAAATGAACAGTAATGTTCCCAGACGCGCTCAAACTCGCAGACATCGACCACCATTTGCTCCCGGGAAATGTCGCACCAACGCTGGCAAACGCTCTCCAAGGTATGAATTAGTTCATACCTATGTTAATTTCAGTTCTATAGACATTTATAACTGTCCTCCAGGACATTTTGAAAATCTGCTAAAGCAAAGGATTACATAGTGACAGCCCACATTTCTTGGATACTACCACTTTCAATCACATATTTTAGTAAAATGTAGTTAGCGAAGTTGGCTCACTTAGTGTTATTATTTAAGATAATATTCTGTAATCATTTCTGTTGTGTCCTGTTTGTTGATAAAAAAGTAGTTTTAACTAAAATACATATATTGTTCAAAAGCGATAAAAGTAATTATTCAAATGACTTTTAATGAATTCTAAATTATTAAAAATACTTGAAAATAAAATATACAATTAAAATCAATAGAAGCACTTACTCAAATTCCTTTTAATAAAATCAAAATTGTTCAAGTAAAAAATGTAATTAATCTTAGGATGTTCAATATCAATTGTTATATATGTGTCATTTATAGCTATTTAAAATATTGTATTTAGACATTGAATAAGTTTAAAATCCGAAAAAATCCAAGTTTTTTCTCCAAAAAAGCATAGATATCATAATACTGTTAAATTATCACAACAACAATGTTTTAGTATACATAGAATAGATACACAATTTTGTAGAGTATAGATGTTTCATTATTGGTTAGGAATATTTTATTTATATGAAGATTTGATAACACATTTCTACTGTGGAAAGGTCTATGTACCTATTAAAATATCAACAATGTCATATAAAGAATTCTTAGTAGCATTTCCAACTCATTATTGTCTCATTGCTGGGTACAAGTGTCCTTTCAGAAGGGTTGGATTGGTTTTGCGATGAAATCCACTCGTTTGCCGGTCTCACTTGAAACATATAAACATCAAAAATAGTATTTACAGACAGAACATACAAATTTTTTATAATAAAATAGATAAAGTGCCATTTCTTCTTCACTTTCTTCATCCAAGCATCTTTCTCAGTAGACCGTAGAACTTTGGCAATCCCAAGAGCACGGTATGAAGTTCCTACAGTGCATCATACGTAGGAACTCTATACCTCGCTAGTGGCAATCACCAGTGAATCTTCTTTTTCAATCTTCTTTCTTCTTAATTATTCCGGTTTATCTGATACTGACGGCTTTTCGATTGGTTTTGGTACCTAGAAAAATAAATGGATAAAATAAGTAATATTTTAATAGATATTCATTTGTCTACATCATTAATGGCAATAACACTAATTAATAAATGGCAACACTTTTTTTCGTGTACATCTATATTAAAAATTATATAAATTATGAAAAATAATAGTAACTTAATTTAAGGATGATGGATAAAATTGGGAAATAAAATTAATTATCAAATGCTATAATATTTAAGGAAAATAGTGAACCATTTGACTAGAAAGGGACTATAAAGTAACTCTTCTTAATCTGAAAGGAGACCGGTATCTAACATTGTAACCCTAAATACCGAAGATATATACTGGTATGTGGTAGATGGAGAAAATATAGTCCGACGAGGACGTACCACAAACACCGTTATATTCCGCCGTAAACGATACTTTTGTAGAGATATTAAGAGAGGTGCAGTTGCCAGCTATACTTTGAAGCGAGGCGACCTTCTCAATCATCAGAAGAAGCATCATATCAATGGACGTCTGGCATGACTAGACCTGAATGAGGTTAGACGTGGATGTCCATGAGCTAAAGAGACCATTTAACATCAAATGGCTAACACTCGATTACTTTGCCAACATAAAAATTATAGTAATTAACAGTACTGTAAAAGCGAGTACTTTAACAAAGAGGATTGAGAGAGAATAATTATCGAAAGTTACCAAAAAAGAACCAACTTTTTCAAAATTAACAGTAAAACATGAATGCAAACTCAGAAACACAAGTAATAATTAAGAAAATTGAGAGTCAACAACAGTATTTACATAAATAACTGCATTTATAAACGTAGATACTTTCGTTTACGAGAAAAGGTGGTCCTTGCATGTGTTTCACGTTCTGGTAATATAAAATATTAAGCAAACGTTTATTTTAATAAAGATGCCAAGTGTCGGTTCGTACACTAAAGAGTTCCGTAGTCGTAGAATAAACTAAAGTTCCGTAGAGTATAGTAATGAAAAATATGTCACATCAAAAACATGTCTTAATCAAAATGCCTTTGTGCAAATATTTCATGTTTTTTTCGATGTCACTTTTTTTCAATTCCTACTTCAAAGCTTAATAGATAAAACGGAAAAGGACAAATATTACATGGATTTTAGATTAATTATAATTTTAAAAGCTTATTATCTTATAAACTACTCGCTATTTCCCTTGTATGTACAATAAAATAGAAAAAATAATATTCAAGTTATGTGCATATTCAGTAATATGAAAGTAATTTAGGCAACTTTGAGCTTTTGTTAATTTAGGCATATTTAAGTATAATATTAGTCTTGTCTCAAATAAAATGGTTATGACGCACGGACAGACGGACATGACGAAATTACAAAGGCTCCCTTTTAGCGTACGGAATTCCAAAAACGCGAGTCACCGTGTCCCGCGCACACCCATACCTTGTTATTACATTAAAAACAAAATTATCATTTGAAAGAAACAGCTGCCAGCGTACCCTAATAATTAATTTCTGTAGGTATCAACAATTAGCATATTTTATCCTAGAGACGGGATTCGCTGAGCAGATAAATTTTCAACCCCTTCGAGGTATGGTAATTTTTGTAAACGCCCGTGGGAAACCTCGCCCGTGTTTTGCATAAGAAATCCCTCATAATAAGTCCGAGTAACACAGTGGCAAATTTCGTCCACTATTCAAACGCTTGGGAAGAGATTTAGGCGCCTTTTGCCCTGATTTCTTATTCAAATTACGTCAAATTTACATTTTTACAATAAGTTTTCGGATGGGAATCGTGCAAACATTATTTAGCATCCTAACCCATTTCAAATTTTACCTAGTAGCGAATTTCTTTCACTATTTAAATGCTTAAGAATATTATTATGCATGGTGTCACAGATTTTTCTTGCATATAATATATATTTTAAGTATACAGCACAGGAGTATGCAGGCCACCTGATGTTAAATACTCCTTATTAATATTATGAATTCTTTAATCAAATATTTCTTAAATCAAAACTTTATTTAATACTTTGGTCCAGCGTTATATATATTAATATTGTACAATTTGAAATTTTACATTGAAACTGAGAGACATCCAGTGAGCGGAACCCCTGACAATCTCAAATAAGGAATGTATAAGATAGGTAAATTATTTTTATATAATCACAATAAATAATCATAGTGATATAGTTGCTCAATTACAATTTTAATATCCACTAATCGATTGTGTTTATACTTCGGAAGCAAATCAAGTTGAAAAAATTAACGTTCATAGAATCAACATAATCCACAGACCCCTTACATCGATCCAACATCATATTGGATACCATTACATCAATCCACCAACACTAAATTGGATACCCTTACATCGATCCACCAACATTATATTGAATACACTTACATCGATCCACGAACACTACATTGAATACCATTACATCGATCTACCAACACTATATTGAATACCCTTACAACAAGTAAATCGAAAATCTATGTAAATATTTACTTTGAGCTGAGATTAAAGTCAAGATTCATACGACGTCTAGTGTATTTAATTATAGATCATAAATCATGTAATTTAGAATAGCAAGTGTTATTACATTTCAGTAATTACGCCTATCTACACCAAATCTACTGTGTTGGTACTGTAATTTAGTTAAGTTAGTGATGTTATTACAAAATTAAGTTTATTAAAGGGATATTCTTAAAATCTGATTAATGATAATACAAATATTATTTATACTTAAATGTGTAAATATCAATTGAATACGTAATGAAATATATTTTTTTAACTTAAATGTAATAGTTAAAATTTAAACTTAATAACTTTTAAAATGACTGATATGGTAGAACTGTTGATTGACTAGGGAGGTACTACCGCCACCCTCATAATCCGCTGTGAAACAATTCTAGTTTCGGTTGGACAAGTGTGGTTACCAGGTAAAACTTGCGACGATTTAATGAGAAATAGCAATGCGCCTATGTACAGCCTCAGATAGGTCTTCGTTCATTTTTGAGACTGGATATGGAACTTCTCAGACTGCAGTGACTACTTAACATCAGATTGTCTGCACTCTCGTTTGCTATTCTTCTAACATAAAAATAGCAATAATGCTTATAAGTAACACTAATTAAACTAACACTTTGAAAACATTTTTAATTATCTGTGAAACTAAACGCTATTTTTATGTTTAAAAAAACACTTCCATAAAAACTCTTATTTCAAGTTACACTCTCTTGCTAAGTGTAAACGCGAAACGAACGGCCAGTACTAATTAATAAAATATTTTCAATCATTATAATCTGTGTTGTGATATGTTATCTGTATTATCTCCACCAGCAACTAAAGCTACATTCGAAGTTTATAATTGACGTATAAATAAGGGTGTGAAAAGTCATCAAATCGCGTTTCACAGATTATAAATCTAAACAACCTGTAGAATGTTCACGCAACAATTTCCACAGAGCAATAACAAAACTAAACTGGTTGGCGGTTAAGTGAAATGTCAATGCCGAGTCGTGTTCGGTCACAGATTAAAAATGAAATTAGTGGCGAACTCGACCCCAAGTCGTGAGTGCCTGAACGGTATCAGTTGACCCCTGTAACTAGCTAGCACAATAGACCTTTGAGTAACTATAAACACATGTACACATTGTTTACCAATACCCTGAACTTACGCGATAGGTGAGTGAGAGATAACCGCGTAAGTCGAATTCGCGTAAATCGGGGTATAACTTCGCATCTAAATACATACAAATTATATTTAATTACGGCTGAAAATTAAAATAATAATCATTTAAAAAGAAATTTATAAAAAACTTCGTATCGAAATTACAAATACCCTATTGAAAATATGCTAATAAATGCCTTCTTAATAAATAATAATGCTTTCTTAGTGTTTTACTTATATTTGTAATTATTTTAATTGAATTGAGGACTTCTGTCAATTTCTCAATCACCATTCAACCGTCTGATTGAACTGGGTCTCTTTACGCAAATTCTTGAATGTTTTATTTTTCGACTATGGATCAGATTTGAAAATCGTGTAACTACGGATTCGCGTAAGTCGGGGTAGCGTAATTCGAGGTATTACTATCACTAGAGTATTTCTAAAATTAAATTAAAATACTTTATTAGCAAGATTATAAGATCGATTTATTATCTTGAAAACAGAATCCGCGGTGAGATATCAAATTGGTATATATAAAGACTGGCAATGCTTGCTCCGAATTTCCATCTACTAAAAACCCCTCAATCACCTCTTTGTTGCTTCTAGAAAACACTAGAATCTGAACGAACGCAATTAGTGTTCTCTAGCCCTACACTCTAGAAGTCTAGCCATATCTCGTGAGAGTTTCCTGTGTCTTAGATACCAGTCTGTGCTTACGTCGGTATAACCACTCACACCAACATCCGTCCCGGCATCGCTATATAACAACTCGAGCTCCTACTCTTACCACTCCCGATTCTGGAACACTCCTTGTAGTTTCCTCTTACCACAGTCAGGTACCGTAGCGCTGACCCGTTCCCGCGCTACAGGAACATTTTACATACACCGTGTACGTGTTTCATTACGTTCGTGTTACTATTTCCTCGGAGCAGAATCGCAGTCGTCGTGTACGCTCCCTAATACACATATGCTTTTCAAAATTCAAATTTAATGAGCCGTGACAACAACTGACATGTCCGCGCCCCTTATAATTAACACGACGGGTGGTAAATACAATACCTAATCCCATTTGGTCATATCTATACAAATAAATAAATAAAGTCTGTCCATTCCCGAGACAGTAAAGCTAAGCTTTACAAATGTTTGATCAATTAGCACTTTTTTTAAACTTTTAACTTGAAAGTTAAATTGAAATTTACTTAAAAGTGAAAAAAAAAGAAAGAAACGTTTTTCTCTACAAAGAACCCAAAACATAAAATGGTTCATCTGTATTTCTATCGTATACTGAAATCACTATACCGAAGTGGATAAGATTTTCACGCAGTGATAAAGAATTTAAAAGAGAATGATATAATAAAACCACACGGGCAGGGCAGTGCCGCGTGTTTATAATTTCATAAAATTTACGCAAACAATTCCGTATCCCCCAATTAGTCTTTTTATCAGTGACAGCCCTATTAAAAGTTTAAATTATCTACCTTGTCATATTAATTAAGATAATAACAAAACCAGTCGACGGACCAAAATGTTTTGTTGTTTAGTGGAAATATGTCGTTTTTGAACATACGCCTATCTTTGTTATCAAATGTAAAATAATGTACGTATGTAAGAACTCGCATACTATGCACATAGGTTATTATTAATTACAAGACACATTTAAAGTATATTTAATTACATATAGGTATCATGAACGCATATACATACATATATTATATAGAGCTCGGATATGGGGTTATAGAAGACATTCTCAAAAGAATTACATCAAACTCACTTACATGAGAAATTTACAAAAAATATATAATTATAATTGTATATTTAATCGAAGATATAATTGTTTTTGAGTGTCTAAGTGTATATAACATCACTGAAACGCATACAAATTTATCGCTGCTTATAAAAGACCTAAAAGATAACGTTAATACGGTTTAATACGAGCTCGAATAATGAAAAAAGGAACAGTGTCCATTTTTAAGAATGAATATATAATTATATATTAATTAAACGGTCATACAATCTTAAAAAGCTCTTAAAATCTTCTTCTATGCGTGTGTATGTGACTGAACTCCTAGACGGTTGGACCGATTTTAATGGAATTCTTTGTGTCTTCAGGTGGATCCGAGACTGGTTTACATTTACAATTGAACCCGATAGGTGACAGACCAGGACAACGTCTGCTGGGGCCACTAGTGTGTATATAAAAATCACATCTGAATACGAAGTTTGGCTGATAAAGGATAATATTAATGTAATTAATTAGCAACTCGTATAGTAAAAAAATATAAAATTATGTATTTAACCGAAAATACAATAGCTTTTTACGTCTTTTAGTGGATGTATAAAAATCATTGCACTGCATACAGAGTTGTCTTGATAAAATATATACAAGATAACTTTGACTTGATAAATGCAAGACTAAGCGAGGCGACCATCTTAATCTATGTTCGAGCTCATATAGGATTTCAGTCGTGTTTGTGGTTGGACATTGATGTTTATGTCTATGGAATGCGACTATTTAACATCAGGTGGTTTGCATGCTCGTTTGCTAGTCTTTTCACATAAAAAAGCTGATGATAGATATAAAAAGATAATGGTAATCTGATAAAACGGAAAAGAAAGCTGTGTACACCGCGCTTTATTCTTGAGTAATCATAAAGGTGCGCGCAGATAGGGCCGCCGTCGGCGCCCGTCTCGCCAAATCCCGCTCATTTTAGGGATTTGCAGTTGAAATTAGTTCACAAATCTCCGGCTTACTCACCCCCGTTACAGATGTAGATGGGTAAGGGATGTGGATAAATAACCCGAAGAAACCTTCCGAGATTACGTTGTTTATTGTTTTTTTACACCGATTTACATGTTTACGCGAAATTGTAACATAAATATAATGTTAAAAATGTTAAAAAGAAAATAATGTTAATATTAAAAAGTAAATGATGTAAGAAAGTAAATAATGTTAATGTTAAAAAGATGGCAATGTTCCGAGACAGAAGCACCGCCATACTATTTTTTTGTATATCGATTCAATCTCTTAAAAAATGTCACAAATATATACGATATATACGTATATAGATACTTTGTACGCCTTGCCTGTTCGAGGTTGTGAAAAATGTAACATCGAATACCTTAAACATATTTTAATAACCTAAACCTATAAATAATAAGAATCTTAAAATTAATTATAATAAAAGCTTAACCCAAAAAACGATAGGAAGTCCGTGCCCATGCGATACGATGACAATAAAACTGTTTAATTTTTCTGGACATAGAGTTATTATTCATAGAGTTGGGGAGCCATAAGCAGGCCTGTGAGGTGTGTGAGGGAAGATGATAGACCCATACTTATCTTTGTCAAATCACACATGCACAGGGACAGATAAATATCCTCATTTACTTTTTCTATGGACAAGTTTTGAGCTGGCTTCCTTAGTCCATGTATAATAACTCTATTGTTCTTTATCTATTAAAGAATTTAACAGATAAAAAAGTCACATACTTATGTCAAGTTATTGTCATGATTGATATTACCGTGCAAGCCACTGTTAATAAACTTTTTGATTGATCGCGTGACAAATGTAATTGCATTGTTTTAAGCATTTCAAACTGCAAGAAATTGCGATTACCTGTTCCATCATGCTTAAATATTGCACGGGAATCATGTGTCGAGTGGCTTGTTCGTGTTTCTCTCTAACACGAGATTTTTATTCCGGACATGATAGTTTTTTTGTTTCAAATATTTCCGTTTGTGCAACAAGATGCAACTTTTTAACGAAATTATATTTTTTATCCATTATTTCTAAAATAGTTGTTTTTTACGTATATGAAACATTGCGAAATAAAAAAAATAGTAACGAGATTTTTTTATGTCTTTTTTATTCTGGATACAATTTTCAAATATTTACGTTTATGTATAGATATAATTTTCAAACGAAATGACAAATATTTTATCTGTTATTTCTTAAAAATTGAGAAATATAAAAGTAACTTAGTACGTAAAAAAGTAACGAGATGTAAGATTTACTTTTTGTTTTAAATTCGTCGTTTTTTACGCATTAGAAAAACAACTTAAACTAGGGAAAATGAAAGGTATGTTTATTTTGGTAATTTATGATTTTTAATGTTTATACGTATCGAAATTTTCTGTCACTATCGCCGGCCTCATTGCTTATATAAAGATTTAAAATATATATGTGTTGACGTTACGTGAGCCCGTTACGATACGAAAGAGGAATGTTTGTGTGAAAGTTACGTACGGCAATAAATCCAATTTCCCAAGCCTAATGCCAGCTAAATATGTATGAACGGCTCAATCGAAACGCCACGCGAGCGATCGGTAAGTGCGAGTACGCACGGCAACACAGTTTCGGATTTAAGTCGTTTTGGTAACGATAAATGTATCGAGCATGGAGACTGTCGTATCGATAGGTGTTTTAGTATCAATATTACTCTAATATCGATACTATCAAATATTATTGATACTGTATATCGATATGTCGTGTTTTATGTGACAAGAGTAGTGCCACCTGATTTGACGCAGTCGCTGATATTCACGTACAACATGAAATAAAACTGAAATCCCATCTGAGGTTCTATTTAGATCTGTTGAAGACTAAGATGGTAGCCTCCCTGGTACATGTAGCTGGCAAGCTGCGTAAAGCAACATGACATATTTGTATAAAACTTAGGCGACATTAAAGATATAATTTCTTACACCACGTTTATGAGGTCCGATATATAACCTTCTTTATTTTAAAAATTACGCGTTGAAACACAAATTTGCGATTTAATATAATTCGCGATTTAGTATTATCTACATAATCGATAATATTTGTTAGCAACGTACTATATAATAGAATCGATGTTACATTCGATGTATGTCTATGCGAGTAAAGAAACATCGATATTCTAAAGATAAAGTTGTAAATATCGATATGTAATTGTCGCGTTTCTAAACACAAGTACGAAAACGGAATTTGAGGAAAATTGATACTCGAACACGATTTCGTATGCGAGTCATGGGCAGTTTGTATTGTGATTAATTGTTTGTGTTCAAACGTGCATGTTTTAACGGAACTGAGCGGTACAATTATTACATTTATTTGTAAACCAAGATATTGGTAGCGATGATCTGGTAAACGGGTTAGCTGCAACCCTTTTCATGACCATAGCTCGGCCTAGATCTACAGAATTTACCATAATGTTCTTCTGTCCTTGATTTGATGGAAAAAATATATAAGTGTATATTAAAGAGAGTACTGTTTTGCTATAGCGCTAATAAACAGAAAAGGGAAGTTATTTTAAAACCTTCAAATATACGATTCAACTTTATTTGTACGCAGTTTCCGTAATCATAGTTTTTATATTATATTTTTATTTAACGTTTAAGTCATTTTTAATGATTTAACTAAATTAACGTTATACACATTTAAAACTTTTATCATTTAACTAAATTAAGTTTATACACATTTTGATGTTTTTATCATTTAACTAAATTAAGTTTATACACATTTTGATGTTTTTATCATTTAACTAAATTAAGTTTCTAGACATTTAGAAATTTTTATCATTTAATTAAATTAAGGTTATACACATTTTGAATTTTTACCATTAAACTACATTAAGGTTCTACACATTTATAACTTTTATCTTTTAACTGAATTGAGGCTCTACACATTTAATACTTTTATCATTTAACTAAAATAAGTTACACATTTAGATTTTTTTATCAAGGTACTGGTGATTTTATAGCTAATTGTACTTCAGTGGTGGGAGTCTCAATGTGGACAGTCCCTGTCTCGCGTGCGCGCGGGCAGTTTACAAACGTGGCAGGCAACGAACGCCCAATAAATACGCGTTTGACGCCACGCGTATATCACCACTTTGAGACCATCGTAACTTGAGCTACCGAAAACTACGGAGCGATGAAAATACTTAACATGTTTTTAACTTAACTGGTTTGAAGATGTTTCTACTTGTAGTCTGTTCCTATAGCCATTCGTAGCTAAAAAAACTGTAAAATTGGTTTTATTTATAGTTTACATATTTTTTTAAACATATATTTTATCATACTTCATAGTTTTCGTTTACGGAGACAATGAAAAAGTTATAGGGCGTTAAATTTCTCTTATCACGAATATCACAAGATACAGTTAAATTTAAAACAAAACAGTAGATTACACATAAACAAGAGAACTTTAATATAAGGCAAAAATATGGATGTGGTAACACGGGGACACGTCAAAAAGTTGTACATTTTCTATGACATTGGAGTAGCAAATCATGTCCACCTGGTGGTAAGTGTTAGTTTACGCTCAAGGATATTTGCAAGTAAATCTATATAGATGTGGACTCCCAGCAGAAATCTATTACTCTCCCTAGTCTATTAGTTTATTAGACTCCTGATAAATAAGCTGATCGCTTTATATATAAGTGAGGCGGCAATCACATCCTTCTGCCGAAACGCATGGCCGTCAATCAATATTAACATAATGAGTAATGAGGGTGTCCTATTGAAATCATAGGATCTAGTAATATTTGTAATAATACTAACATGCTTCAATTATAACACGTTACAACAATTTAATTATTTAATTATAGCTGATTATATAAAAAGGGAAGGAAGGCATTATTTAAATGGCGAGGGCTGTATTATGAATCCGAAGCAAAACTAAGGATTCTAAAGTAGAATCCAGAGAAATT